>ML286634.1:0-11405 GCA_005239495.1 Nicotiana undulata
TCCAAAATTACTGAAATTCGACCCCGGGCCCGCTTGGTCCAAACGCGAGGCTCGGACCAAAACCCGATCACCAATAACCCCACGAGTTAGAGTATATAATTTATTTTTAGATCCGACCCCAAATTAAGGTTGAATCACCCAAAATCCCATAAGCCCTAACTCTACCCAAAACCCCTAATTTCTACTTTGATTTTAGGAATTTAGGCCTAGATTCTAGTGATAGATGATGTTAAATGGAAGAATTAGAATTGATTACCTAGGAGGGTGTGGTGATGAAGCTTGTCAAAAATGGCTAAGGGGCTGTGGAGAAGAAGGAAGGAGTGAAAAGTTGGGAAAATCCCGTAATGTCTATTGTTTTGGACTTAAGAGAAAAACATCACTGGGCGAATCTCGCACCTGCGGTATCGCAGGTGCAGAAAAATGGTCGCACCTGCGGGAATGGGTCATGCCCAGAAGGGGCCGCACCTGCGGAAAATTTGACGCCCCTGCGAAGCCACACTTGCGGCGCCTGGGTCGCGCCTGCGAGGGGGACCGCACCTGCGGGCTTGGTGTCGCACCTGCGGTCTCGCACCTGCGGTCTCGCACCTGCGGCTCTAGGCTCGCAGGTGCGGACACACCAGAAGATGGTGCATCAGCAGTGTTTTCCTAAGTTTTCTCACCCCGTTAGCTACCCGAAACTCACCCGAGCCCTCGGGTCTCAAAACCAACAACACACACAACTCCCAAAACATCCTACGGACTTATTCAAGCTTTTAAATCACCAAAATATCATCAAACTCAACGATTTAAACCTCAAAACTCATAGAAATTTATTAAAACTTCATAAAGCTTAATTTTACCAATTTTGATCCGAAACACGTCATTTCAAGTCCGTTTTATTATTTCCAGAAAACAATTTCCTTAAAAAATTCATTTCTCGGGCTTGGGACCTCGAAATTTGATTCCGGGCACACGCCCAAGTCCCATATTTTCCTACGGACCCTCCGGTACCTTCAAATCACGGGTCCGGATCCGTTTACTAAAAATGTTGACCAAAGTCAACTGTATTCATTTAATTATCATAACAAATTCCATTTTCATCAAATTCCAACATAAGGACTTCCCGGCTACATGCCCGGGCTGCGCACGCATATCGAGGTGAGATTAACGGAGGCTTTCGGGGTCTCGGAACACAGATTTAGCTAGAATTACTTAGGATGACCTTTTGGGTCATCACAAAAATAACTCAATCTTCGAAGTATACGTTTTACGTAACTTTGGATGAAAACAACTAAAATATACCTTTTCTCAAAATTGTGTATACGTTTACGTAACACAAATAAAGACTAAAATGAACACTCGTAGAGACACTTTAGGGAACGACTTTCTTAAAATTATAGGAATTGCGTACACGCCCGTGTGACGTGATTCCCGTATCTTTTGACAACAAAACAAAATACGCGCTTGCGCACTTTATTTATCTTATTAAACGAGTTCAGTGTCAAGAATTGTATACACGTCCGCATGACATGATTTTAGACACATTTTAAACTCTACGGGTTTACGCATACGTGACCCGTCTCAAACAATTCTTTGAATACAAAAGAATAATAAAAACGGTAAAGATATAAAAATGCGCATTGGTATAAAAGCAGTAATTAAATCATTTAGGCCAAGTTTAATCATTAAGCGACCGTGCTAGAACCACAAAACTCGGGAATGCCTAACACCTTCTCCCAGTTTAACAGAATTCCTTACCTGGATTTCTGGTTCGCAAACAATTTAAACAGAGTCATAATTCCTCGATTTGGGATTTTAACAAATAAATGGTGTCCCGGAACACCGTAAAAATTCGGGTGGCGACTCTGAATAAAATAAATTCCAACAATCGAATAATGTCACTTAAAGTGGAAAAACTCCCTTATTACCCTTACCGGTGAAAAAGGAGGTGTGACATTGGCGATCGACTAAGCAATCAATTGTGGCTACTTCATCTAATCATGCTGAGACAATTGATATTCATGAAGCAAGTCGAGAATGTGTGTGGTTGAGGTCTATAATACATATTATTCGAGAAAAATGTGGTTTAAAGTGTGACAAACTACCCACGATTTTGTATGAATATAATGCAGCATGCATAGCCCAATTGAAGGGAGGATTCATAAACGGAGATAGGACAAAGCACATTTCGCCAAAGTTATTTTTCACACATGATCTTCAAAAGAATGGTGATATCAATTTGCAACAGATTCGTTCAAGTGATAATATGCCTGATTTGTTCACAAAATCTCTACCAACATCAACCTTCAAGAAGCTAATACACAAGATTGGGATGCGAAGGCTCAAGGATGTGAATTGATGCTCTCATCAGGGGGATTAATGCGCGTTGCACTCTTTTTCCCTTACAAGGTTTTGTCCCACCAGGTTTTCCTTGCAAGGTTTTTAACGAGGCAACCAAAAGGCGTATTGTTAGATATGTGTACTCTTTTTCCTTTACTAGAATTTTTTTTCCCACTGAGTTTTATTTTAGTTAAGGTTTTAACGAGGCACATTATCTGTTGAATAGACATCCAAGGGGGAGTGTTATAAATAGAATTCTATTTAAGGTGAATGTCTATATTTTAGAGAGATCTTAGGGATTTTACTTGGTGGCTAAGTCACTTTTTTCCTATAAATAAAGGGGTCCTACTCCATTGTAATTCATCCCAAAATTCAATAACAATTCTCTCTCCCTCTAAATCTGCAATATTATTCTTGTTCTTTTATTGTTTTATAACATTCTTAAAGTTATTTATTTTTCCTCTATCTCAACAAATTATAGCTAACAAGTTTTTAGTCTAGCGTCCTCCAACTCAAAACTTCTCCTATGAATCCTTAATTGGTACCAAATTCAACGAAAAAGACTTATTTTATGGTCATTCCGTATCGCGCCAGAAAATATTATAATATTTGGTAACCGAAAAAATATATAAATTTTTTATATTTTTTTAATATAATATACAGAATGTAAATATATACAAATATATATTTTTCGACTATTATCTTGAAAGTGATTATACTGGGTCATTTTTCCAATTTAATAGTCTTAGTTTGAAAGGTTGGTCATATAAAGAAAAGTTTATGTGTATTAGTGTACCGTGGGTTCGTTTGGTTTAAAATAAGATTATTGCAGTATATTCTAGTTTTACCTAATATCCACAATCAAACGCTACATAAATTTAATCCCAATATTTATACTACAAGAAATCTCGTAATTCGTGTAACCAAACAGCCCCTTTACGTTCAACAACAACAAAAAGCCAATGAAATCTCAGAAGTAATTGTCTGGGAAGAATAGTGTGTACGCAGACTTTACCCCTACCCTCATGGAGTAGAAATGTTATTTCCGATAGACCCTCGGCTCAAGACATTAAACACTAACCATGAACTTATACATGTGAATAGTCATTGTTTATCGGTTGTTCTTCAATCTTTTTCAGAATCATCGTTCATTCGAGACATTAAACACTCACATGAACTTATACATGTGAATATTCATTGTTTATCGGTTGTTCTTCAATCTTTTTCAGAATCATCGTTCATTCGAGACATTAAACACTCACATGAACTTATACATGTGAATATTCATTGTTTATCGGTTGTTCTTCAATCTTTTTCAGAATCATCGTTCATTCGAGACATTAAACACTAACCATGAACTTATACATGTGAATAGTCATTGTTTATCGGTTGTTTTTCAATCTTTTTCAGAATCATCGTTCATTCGAGACATTAAACACTAACCATGAACTTATACATGTGAATAGTCATTGTTTATCGGTTGTTCTTCAATCTTTTTCAGAATCATCGTTCATTCGAGACATTAAACACTAACCATGAACTTATACATGTGAATAGTCATTGTTTATCGGTTGTTCTTCAATCTTTTTCAGAATCATCGTTCATTCGAGACATTAAACACTAACCATGAACTTATACATGTGAATAGTCATTGTTTATCGGTTGTTCTTCAATCTTTTTCAGAATCATCGTTCATTCGAGACATTAAACACTAACCATGAACTTATACATGTGAATAGTCATTGTTTATCGGTTGTTTTTCAATCTTTTTCAGAATCATCATTCATTCGAGACATTAAACACTAACCATGAACTTATACATATGAATAGTCATTGTTTATCGGCTGTTCTTCAATCTTTTTCTGAATCATCGTTTTCCTTGAAATGAATGACAAACATGCAAACACTCCTTTTTCGTAAAAAGACATAATAAAGATGAATTGCATAGCTACTTTCAAAATAATAAAGAAAACATATTGTATATTCTTTTTTGTATATGTACACATTTTTATATGTTATATACAAAAATTATACAAATTTTAATATTTTATCGCTAGAAAATATTAATAGTTTCGCGTACTAAAAATGATCTTTGCCCTTTAATAGTCCGGATTGTTCTAGTCTATCAAAAGCGTTGGAACCAACTAGTGTATTTGAAAACCATCATAATTATGTGATGGTCACCCATAACAAGAAACATAGCCGTGCTAGGAAATTAAATTATTTTTATTTGAAAACCATCATAATTATATGATCATGTTACATCACATTTATTTCATATTTGTGCAAAAGAATGTGCAATAAATTGAATCATTACTATGGTCATGTACTCGTGTTACATTAATTTCTACTTTCTTCGGTCCAAAATAAAGAATTTTTTTGTCTTTATTTGGTGGTCCAAAATAAGTAATTTTTTCAGATTTCAAAAATAAATTAATTATTTTTTTCCTACATTGCCTTTGGAGTAGATAATGTTGGAGTATGTGTTATGAGTGTTTATGTGAATAGATAGTAAAGATTAATATGGTCAATTTCATTGTTAATTAATATTAAAAGGTGAACTTTTTAATATGTGTGAAAATAACCAAAAAAATCACTTATTTTGAATCGGAAGGAGTATCATTTTATGCTTACGTTCTTTTTTTTTTTTTTTTTTTTTTGTGAATCTTCACATTACAGGTTCAAGTTATGATTATTGCTTGTATATAGGTGGGAGCGATTTGGAGTTTATGGATTATTGGGTTCCACGACTAAATATTTATAGTATTTGATAATGTCCCTTGCAAGGTAAGATATGTGCAAATATTTAACCTCGTAAAAGAGAGAAAATTAAAACAAAAAAGAAGAAGAGGAAGTACAACAACGTTAATTTCCTTTTCTGGTTTAGCAATATAAAGAGGAAAAAATTTGACGGAGAAAAAATTAACTGTTGTATATATTATCAGTATAATTAACTTTTACATTATCAATAATTTAATAAAGGGAAATTACCGGCTATGTTCATTTATAAGTAGTTCATTACAAAAATTGGTCAATTCTTAAAATATTACTAATATTAGATAATTAACTATATTTGTAGCAAAAAAGGTCAAATTTTTGCTTTCTTTTGAGTGTGTGTTATTAGAATAGATTGGGTACATCTTAAGGAGCTTGAATATCAATTTTGGGATGATTTGGTGAAGTTTTGAGGTGGTTTGAATTGAATATTCGAAGTAAAAACTGAACATAAAAAAAATGATGTGTATCACATATATATCATATTTGTATCAATTATGTATCACATGTATACCTGTGTGTGAGATACACGTGTGATACATGTTTGATACATGTGTCGCAGAAGAATTTTTTGAACTCGATTTAACTATGAATTTTGATACAAAACCAGTCCAAATCACCTCCAATCTCCCTCAAATTTTGTATACTGACTTATCTATATTTTTTAACGAATTTCAATTATACCCATTGAAAAAGTTTTTTTTTGCAAATTTCTGGAATATTGTATATATTTTTTTGTAGTTCATCACCTTATTTACTACCTCATCCATGAAATTTCCTTTCGCTCTTGCATCTAATGTTTCTAATCACACTTAAAAATATGGAAGGAGATTTTTGCATGTGATTCATTTAGAGAAAGAACCTTATTTATTTGGTTTTTTAATTTTTATATGTGTTTGGCTAGTTTTGGTAAGTCTATGACTAATGGCTAGAGGTTGGTAAGTTGAGACTTATTTGGGATATTTGTGTAAGTTTTTCTTTAATAAATTTCAATTAGTTACTAGCTATGACCATTTATTATAAAAATGGGCCAAATCATAAAATATTACTAATATTAGTCTATTAGCTATTTGTAACAAGAAAATGCCAAATCTTTGTTTTCCTTTGAGTAGGTGTTATTAGAATAAATTGGCTACATCTTAAGAAGTTTGAATCTCAATTTTGAAATTATTTTGCGGAGTTTTGAAATGGTTTGAATTGAAAATTCGAAATAGAAGATGAAACATGAAAAAAAAGAATTGTGTATCACACTGTGTATTATTTTGTGTATCACATATATATCATATTTGTATCAAATGTGTATCGCATGTATATTCATGTATACCCGTATGTGTGATACGTGTGTGATACATGTTTGCTACATTGGCGAAGCCACATGGTTACAAGCCTTTTGTCGAAAAATTGCATTGTGTATATAGATAAAATATTATATTTTAGAGGTATATAACACGTATTGAATACCTTTTGTCGGGATTTTTCTTACTTTTTTCANAGATATATGTGTGTGTATGTTTGCTAGCTGATTCATGAAATTTCTTTTCCATCTTACATTTAATGTTGCTGATCACGATTAAAAATATGAAAGTAAATTTTTGCGTGTGATTCTTGGAGAGAAAGAATCTTATTTAAAATATCTACATACTATATTAAAAATACGAAGACCCTTAGTGAAATATCATTTGCCTTTTTTGCCCTTTAAAAATAAATTTTACAACAGACAAAATTGTAATTTAGTTATTTTCCTAATATTTATGACTTTAATATCAAGTATAATTTTAGTAATTAAATCTTTCCTTATTTCCTAATATTTAGGAGTTCTAAATCAACTAAAATTTTGAATTTATGTTAAATATCTTTTCCTAATAAGAACCAAATATTTTTAAAAAAATACTTACATATCTTTTCCTACAACCCACGACAAAACGTTTTGTCATTTTTGTCTTCTTACTAATTTTGCCTCTTTATTTTCCTTTCAAAAGAAACTATTTGATATTCCTAAAATTTTAATCAATAATTATGCATTTTAAAACTTGGTCACAGTTAAAACTTTTACAAACCTATATCAATCTATCTATATGTATCTGTACTATATTAATAGCACGAAGGCCTTCGCGAAATATCATTCTCCTTTTTTACCCTTTAAAATATGTTTTCACATTAGATAAAATAGTAATTTATGCTTTTTTATCTAATATTTATATTTAGGAGTTTTAAACTGTCACGACCCGAAATCCCACCTTTCAGACCGTGAATGCGTCTAACGTTGAACCCGCTAGACAAGCCAACGTACACAATATTTTGACATCTATAAACAACGTAACAGTATTTAAATCCATTGACCTTCAAACCTTTACTGGAATATCCCGAATCATGAACTTTCAACTTTTACTGAAACATCCCAAATCACTTCAAAAGTTTTACAGCAGAAAAGAATAATATTTCAAAACGCATAACGAAACGATAAAGACAACAATATCGCAAAATCCCAAAATCGGGGTGTCACAACCTCACGGACTATCTATAAGAATACTAAATACAAGTCTGAAAGGAAATACAGTATTGTCTTTAGAACGGAAAGAGAAATAAGACAACAGGACACAATAGCAGAAGAGACTCCGGGGTCCACGAATGCCAGTGGTATACCTTGAAGCTCAATGTGGACTGAAGGNTATTTGTGTAAGTTTTTCTTTAATAAATTTCAATTAGTTACTAGCTATGACCATTTATTATAAAAATGGGCCAAATCATAAAATATTACTAATATTAGTCTATTAGCTATTTGTAACAAGAAAATGCCAAATCTTTGTTTTCCTTTGAGTAGGTGTTATTAGAATAAATTGGCTACATCTTAAGAAGTTTGAATCTCAATTTTGAAATTATTTTGCGGAGTTTTGAAATGGTTTGAATTGAAAATTCGAAATAGAAGATGAAACATGAAAAAAAAGAATTGTGTATCACACTGTGTATTATTTTGTGTATCACATATATATCATATTTGTATCAAATGTGTATCGCATGTATATTCATGTATACCCGTATGTGTGATACGTGTGTGATACATGTTTGCTACATTGGCGAAGCCACATGGTTACAAGCCTTTTGTCGAAAAATTGCATTGTGTATATAGATAAAATATTATATTTTAGAGGTATATAACACGTATTGAATACCTTTTGTCGGGATTTTTCTTACTTTTTTCAAATTTAAATACCCTTGAGTAAATTCCTAACTTCGCTATTGGTTTGATACATATGTCACAGAAGAATTTGTTTTTAACTCGATTTTAATTACAAATTTTTGACACCAAATCAGTCACAATCTTTCTCAAAATTTGTATATTGATTTACCTATATGCTTTTAATGAATCTCAACCATATATATATATATATATATATATATATATATATATATATATATATATATATGGTTGAGATATATGTGTGTGTATGTTTGCTAGCTGATTCATGAAATTTCTTTTCCATCTTACATTTAATGTTGCTGATCACGATTAAAAATATGAAAGTAAATTTTTGCGTGTGATTCTTGGAGAGAAAGAATCTTATTTAAAATATCTACATACTATATTAAAAATACGAAGACCCTTAGTGAAATATCATTTGCCTTTTTTGCCCTTTAAAAATAAATTTTACAACAGACAAAATTGTAATTTAGTTATTTTCCTAATATTTATGACTTTAATATCAAGTATAATTTTAGTAATTAAATCTTTCCTTATTTCCTAATATTTAGGAGTTCTAAATCAACTAAAATTTTGAATTTATGTTAAATATCTTTTCCTAATAAGAACCAAATATTTTTAAAAAAATACTTACATATCTTTTCCTACAACCCACGACAAAACGTTTTGTCATTTTTGTCTTCTTACTAATTTTGCCTCTTTATTTTCCTTTCAAAAGAAACTATTTGATATTCCTAAAATTTTAATCAATAATTATGCATTTTAAAACTTGGTCACAGTTAAAACTTTTACAAACCTATATCAATCTATCTATATGTATCTGTACTATATTAATAGCACGAAGGCCTTCGCGAAATATCATTCTCCTTTTTTACCCTTTAAAATATGTTTTCACATTAGATAAAATAGTAATTTATGCTTTTTTATCTAATATTTATATTTAGGAGTTTTAAACTGTCACGACCCGAAATCCCACCTTTCAGACCGTGAATGCGTCTAACGTTGAACCCGCTAGACAAGCCAACGTACACAATATTTTGACATCTATAAACAACGTAACAGTATTTAAATCCATTGACCTTCAAACCTTTACTGGAATATCCCGAATCATGAACTTTCAACTTTTACTGAAACATCCCAAATCACTTCAAAAGTTTTACAGCAGAAAAGAATAATATTTCAAAACGCATAACGAAACGATAAAGACAACAATATCGCAAAATCCCAAAATCGGGGTGTCACAACCTCACGGACTATCTATAAGAATACTAAATACAAGTCTGAAAGGAAATACAGTATTGTCTTTAGAACGGAAAGAGAAATAAGACAACAGGACACAATAGCAGAAGAGACTCCGGGGTCCACGAATGCCAGTGGTATACCTTGAAGCTCAATGTGGACTGAAGGTGACCCCCTCAGAGCGGTCCACGGGGTTCGGAAGCGAGATCTGCACGACATAAAGAAGTGCAGTGTAGTATCAGTACAACCGACCCCATGTACTGAGTAAGTGCCAAGCCTAACCTCGGCCGAGGTAGTGGCGAGGCTAGACTTAGCAACGATGTACACATGTCCTATTCTACAACACATATAACCCAGATGGCAACGCAAGAAATAAGCAGACAAACTAGGGGAAACGGGAGCAGTTAGAGGGATCACAAGTGAGATATGACAGTATATCGATCATAAGAAAGCATATAAGAATCAGTTTAACAGAAAATACCAAGTAAAGACAAGTTCAAATGCCAGGAGTGTAATTAATGGCACGGCATCACCCTTCGTGCTTTTACTCTCTTTCTCACTATGCAAAACATGGTATAATTGATGTAAATCATGGCACAACATGTCCCATTGTGCAACAAATAATAATCGATCAACACGGCATGTCCCCTCGTGTGATAAATAACAAACGATTGGCACGGCATGTCCCCTCGTGCAATAAATAATAACGATCAACACGACATGTCCCCTCGTGTGATAAAATAACAAACAATCAGCATGGCATGTCCCCTCGTGCGATAAACAATAAACGATCGGCACGGCATGTCCCCTCGTGTGATAAATAGCAAACAATCAGCACGACATTAACCTTCGTGCTTATAATAAATATGAATCGTGGCACGGCATCACCCTTTGTGCTTTACACTCTTCCTCACTATGCAATGTAATCAGATATCATGGCACGACATCACCCTTCGTGCTTTACACTCTTCCTCACCAAACAATAACAGATATAATGGCAAGGAGTACAGCATAGTGGAAATAAGCAGTTCAAAACACCCGACAAGGGGAAAACATCAACTAATACTCAATAAATGCCCGGTAAGGGTCTCAGCTACAACCAATCACCTCAATCGCATACTCTACACTTGGATTATCATTCGTATCAACACTTCTCAAACTCAACAGCCAATACTTTCAATCAAGAATAAATTACCAAGTAAAGACAATTTCTTAATATGCTAAACATGGAGGAAATACTGCAATTTTCTATCAAAATAGACTCACGGGCATGCTTGACACACATTGCATAGGTAATCGTCACCTCACCTATGCCATGAACATGATAATCACTTAGCACATAGCAAGTAATACCTATTCCCTCACCAAAATTAGGCAAGACACTTACCTCGGTCTAAAGTATAGCAATCAACCCTCTAAGACCGTCTATCCTTTTGAATTCAACTCCGGAACAACAATATCTAGGCATAATTAACTTAAGTATATCAATAATAACTCAATAACACCATCCCATAGCCTAAATATATCATTCCTACCATTCTTTCAAAATTTTCAAAATTCAACCTCGGGCCCGCTTGGTCCAAACGCGAGGCTCGGACTAAAATCCGATCACCCATAACCTCACGAGTTAGAATATATAATTTGTTTTAAGATCCGACCCCAAATTGAGGTTGAATCACCCAAATTTCCCAAACACCTAACTCTACCCAAAACCCCTAATTTTACTTAATTTTCATATTTTTAGGCCTAGATTCTAGTGGTTGTTGAAGAAAAATTGAAGAAAATAGAGTTGGAATCACTTACCCAAGTGTTATGGAGGGAAATTAGCTTGAGAATCGTCAATGGGGGTGGGAGGAGAAGAAGAAGGCTGAAA
>ML286636.1:2491-27178 GCA_005239495.1 Nicotiana undulata
TATCTCCCTATCATGATATGTTGGACTGTCATGCCAAGACAGTGACCTTAGCCTTGCCAGGAGTACCTCGTTTAGAGTGGAGAGGGACTCCTAGTCATTCTTCTGGTAGAGTTATTTCTTATATGAAGGCTCGGCGCATGGTCGAGAAGGGTTGTTTGGCCTATTTGGCCTATGTTCGTGATTCTAGTGCTGAGGTTCCTTCTATAGAGTCCGTGTCCGTGGTTCATGTGTTTCGAGAGGTATTCCTTGCTGACCTGCCGGGTATGCCACCTGACGGGGATATTGATTTTTGTATTGAGTTAGCTGAGGGCACTCAACCCATTTCTATTCCCCCGTATCGTATGGCTACGCCAGAGTTGAAGTAATTAAAGGAACAATTACAAGATTTGTTGGATAAAGGCTTCATTAGGCCTAGCATTTCTCCTTAGGATGCTCCAGTATTGTTCGTGAAGAAGAAAGACGGCTCAATGAGGATGTGTATTGACTATCGGCAGTTGAATAAGGTTACTATTAAGAACAAGTATCCTTTGCCGAGGATTGATGACTTATTTAATCAGCTCCAGGGTGCTACGGTATTCTCTAAGATAGACTTGAGATTTGGTTACCATCAGTTGAGGATCAGGGCGTCTGATGTGCCTAAGACGGCTTTTTGCACTCGTTATGGGCATTATGAGTTCTTGGTCATGTCTTTTGGGTTGACTAATGCCCCCGGTGCTTTAATGGAGTTGATGAATCGGGTATTCAGGCCTTATTTGGACTCGTTCGTTATTGTTTTCATTGATGATATTTTGATATACTCTCGCAGCCAAGAGGAGCATGAGCAGCACCTTAGATTCGTCCTCCAGACTCTGAGAGATCGGCAGTTGTATGCCAAGTTTTCTAAGTGCGAGTTCTGGTTGAGTTTTGTGGAATTCTTAGGCCACGTGGTATCGGCAAAGGGCATTCAGGTGGATTCGAAGAAAGTTTCAGCAGTTAGAGATTGGCCTAGGCCCACTTCAGCCACCGAGATTCGGAGTTTCTTGGGCCTAGCAGGCTATTATCGTCGGTTCGTGGAGGGGTTTTCATCTATAGCAGCCCCTATGACCAAGTTGACGCAGAAGAGTGTTAGGTTCATATGGTCTGAGAAGTGTGAGGCGAGCTTTCAGAAGCTCAAGACAGCATTGACCACAGCACCAGTGTTGGTATTTCCCACAGGTTCAGGTTCGTATACCGTGTATTGTGATGCTTCACGGGTTGGACTTGGTGCGGTATTGATGCAGGAGGGCAAGGTTATAGCCTATGCTTCACGTCAGTTGAAGATTCATGAGAAGAACTATCCAGTCCATGATTTGGAGCTTGCAGCTATTGTTCATGCCTTGAAGATTTGGAGGCACTATTTGTATGGGGTACCGTGTGAGGTATTCACTGATCACAAGAGTTTGCAATACTTGTTTAAGTAAAAGAGTTGAACATAAGGCAGAGGAGGTGGTTAGAGTTGCTGAAGGATTATGATATTACTATTCTCTATCACCCGGGAAAGGCCAATGTGGTGGCCGATGCTTTGAGCCGGAAGTCAGTCAATATGGGTAGTTTGGCCTATTTATCAGTTGGAGAGCGACCTTTGGCTTTGGATGTTTAGGCTTTAGCCAATCGATTTTTGAGATTAGAGGTTTCTGAGGCGGGCAGTGTCTTGGCCCATACCATTGCTCGTTCTTCATTGTATGATCGTATTCGCGCCAGGCAGTATGATGATCATCATTTGTGTGCTCTTAGAGATGCGGTTCGGCACGGATGTGCCAAGAAGGTCATAGTTGATGCTGAGGGAGTTTTGAGAGTGCAGGTCGTATATCTGTTCCTGATGTGGACGGTATTCGGGAGTTGATATTGCAGGAGGCCCATAGTTCCCGGTATTCCATTCATCCGGGCGCCGCGAAGATGTACTAGGACTTGCAGCAGCATTATTGGTGGCGTAGAATTAAGAGAGATATTGTGGCTTATGTAGCTCGGTGCTTGAATTTACAGCAGGTTAAGTTTGAGCACCACAGACCCGGTGGATTGATGCAGCAGATTCAGCTTCCCGAGTGGAAGTGGGAGCGTATCACGATGGATTTTGTAGTTGGGCTTCCACGGACTTAGAGGATTGTTGATGCAGTATGGGTTGTTGTGGATAGGCTGACCAAGTCAGCACATTTCATTCCTGTGTCAGTTTCATATTCAGCGGAGAAGTTGGCAAAGATCTACATGAGAGAGATTGTCAAATTGCATGGTGTGCCCTTATCTATTATATCAGACCGAGGTACTTAGTCTACCTCCCATTTCTGGGGAGTATTTCAGCGAGAGTTGGGCACACAGATTGAGTTGAGCACCGCATTTCATCCTTAGACGGACGGGCAGTCCGAACGTACTATTCATATTTTGGAGGATATGTTGCGGGCATGTGTTATTGATTTTGGTGGTTCATGGGATCAGTTCTTTCCTTTAGCAGAGTTTGCTTACAACAACAGTTACCAGTCGAGCATTCAGATGGCTCCGTATGAGGCGTTGTATGGTAGGCGATGTCGGTCTCCAATTGGATGGTTCGAGCCCGGAGAGGCTAGATTGTTGGGCTCTGAGTTAGTCCAGGATGCCTTGGACAAGGTGAAAATTATTCAGGATAGACTTCGTACAGCTCAGTCCAGACAAAAGAGTTATGCAGATCGTAGAGTTCGAGATTTGGCTTTCATGGTAGGAGACCAGGTATTCTTTCGAGTGTTGCCTATGAAGGGCGTGATGAGATTCGGAAAGAAGGGCAACTTGAGCCCTAGGTATATTGGTCCATTTGAGATTTTGGACAAGGTAGGAGAGGTGGCCTACAGACTTGCCTTGCCACCGCATTTATCAGCAGTGCATCCAGTGTTTTATGTATCCATGCTCCGGAGGTATATTGCAGATCCATCTCATGTTCTCGACTTCAGCGGTGTCCAGTTGGACAAGGATCTGACTTATGAGGAGGAGCCGGTAGCTATATTAAATAGGCAGGTTCGCCAGTTGAGGTCGAAGAGTTATCCTTCGGTCCGTGTTCAGTGGAGGGGTCAGCCTGCCGAGACAGCTACCTGGGAGTCCGAGTCTGATATGAGGAGTCGTTATCCCCATCTTTTCTCATACTCAAGTACTTTTCTATGTCCGTTCGAGGATGAACGTTTGTTTTAGAGGTGGAGATTGTGATGACCCAAAAGGGTTATCCTAAGTAATTCTAGATAAATCTCTATTTCGAGGCCCTCGAAAGCCTCTGTTAATCTCACCTCGATATGCGTGCGCAGCCCGGGCGTGTAGCCGGGAATTCTTTATGTTGAAATTTGATGAAAATGGAATTTTATGATAATTAAATGAATAAAGTTGACTTTGGTCAACATCTTTTGGTAAACGGACTCGGACCCGTGATTGGACGGTCCCGGAGGGTCCGTAGGAAAATATGGGACTTGGGCGTATGCCCGGAATAAAATTCCGAGGTCCCAAGCCCGTGAAATGAATTTTTAAAGAAAAATGTTTTCTAAAAATAATAAAGGATTTTAAAATTGAATAATTATGTGAAAACCGTGTTACCGAGCCCGTATTATGGTTCCGGAGCCCGGAACAGGTTTATTATATGTTATGTGACTTATCTGTGAAGTTTGGTGTAAAACGGACTTGGAATGACGTGTTTCGGATAAAAATTGGAAAAATTAAGCTTTATGAAGTTTTAAGAAAGTTCTTAGAGTTTAGAGGTTTAATTCGATGAATTTGATGATATTTTAATGATTTAAATGCTTGAATAAGTTTGTAGGATGATTTGGGAGTCGTGTGTGTTTTTGGTTTTCAGACCCGAGGGCTCGGGTGAGCTTCGGGTAGCTAACGGGGTATGGAATGCATGAAAAATCTAGTTTTTCTTCAACTTGCTGGTGTCCAGGTATTTACTCTATGCGAACGCACCCAAGGGGATGCGAACGCATAGAGTAAAAAATGGGGTCATGGGGAGCTAGGTAATTTGTGCTATGCGAACGCACCCAGTGGGGTGCGAACGCGGAGGGTAGGGGTGACTTAGGCTATGCAAACGCACCCTCCAAGGTGCGAATGCGGAGGCTCAGGGTTAGGACCCTATGCGAACGCATCACGTAGAGCACGAACGCACAGGGTTAGTGTCCAGGGGAGGGCTGGGGGTCATTTATCCTATGTGAACGCGACCCCTCAACCGCGAACGCATAGGCCAAAGCTTCTAAACCTCCGCGAACGCGGCCTGGGGCCCGCGAACGCGGAGAGTAATTTGTCCCAGTCGATTTTTAAGTCCCAAAACAGAATCATTTCGGGACTTCTCCCATTTTTCACAACTCTTCTTCTTCCCCAACCCACCTAAGCGACTTTTGAAGAACCTTTCCACCATAGCTCCATAGGTAAGTGTTCTTAACATCATTTCTTATTATTTTCATCAATCAAACACTAGAATCTAGGCCAAAAATCCTAAAATCAAAGTAGAAATTAGGGGTTTTGGGTGGAGTTAGGTTTTTGGGAATTTTGGGCAATTCAACCCCAATTTGGGGTCGGATTTCAAAACAAATTACACATTCTAACTCGTGGGGTTATGGGTGATCGGGTTTTGGTCCGAGCCTCGTGTTTGGACCAAGCGGGCTCCGGGTCGAATTTTGGAAATTTTGGAAGAATGATAGGAATTTCATATCTAGGCTATGGGATTGTGTTATTGAGTCTTTATTGATATTATTGAATTAATTATGCCTAGATATCGTTTTTATGCAGTCGGATTATAAAGGAAAGGTGGTCTTAGAGGGTTGATTGTTATATTTTGGACCCAAGGTAAGTGTCTTGCCTAACTTTGGTGAGGGAATAGGTGTTATTTGCTATGTGCTAAGTGATTATCATGTTCATTGCATAGGTGAGGCGACGAGTACCTATGCAATGTGTGTCAAGCATGCCCGTGAGTCTATTTTGATAGAAATTGTAGTATTTCTTCCATGTTTATCATATTATGAGATTGTCTCTACTTGGTAATTTATTCTTGTTGAAAGTATTGGTTGTTGAGCTTAAGAAGTGTTGATACGATTGAGAATCCAAGTGTAAAGTATACAATTGAGGTGATTGGTTATAGCTGAGACCCTTGCCGGGCATTTATTGAGTTATTAATTGATGTTTTCCCCTTGCCGGGTGATTTGAACTGTATATTTCCACTATGTTGTACTCCTTGCCATTATATCTGTCATTGTTTGGTGAGGAAGAGTGTAAAGCACGAAGGGTGATGTCGTGCCATGATATTTGATTACATTGCATAGTGAGGAAGAGTGTAAAGCACGAAGGGTGATGTCGTGCCATGATTCATATTGATTATAAGCACGAAGGTTAATGACGTGCCTTGATTTACATTGATTATAAGCACGAAGGTTAATGTCGTGCCATGATTTATACTATATCACGTTATACATCGCATTGTGAGGAAGAGAGTAAAAGCACGAAGGGTAATGCCGTGCCATGATATTTGATTACATTGCATTGTGAGGAAGAGAGTAAAAGCACGAAGGGTGATGTCGTGCCATTATTTACATTTGTGATATTTATACTTGTTTCGTTAGCTATTGTGTTAATTTGCTTCCCTTGTTTACTTCTATCTGTCAATTTGACTGCTTCATTTCACTTGTTTCCCCTTTACTACTCCCATATCCCTTACTTGACTGTTTACCTCTTGCCTTGTATTATCCCTGTTACCTGCTGTAGAATAGGACAGGTTATCATTATTGTCAAGTCTAGCCTCGTCACTACTTCGGCCGAGGTTAGGCTCGGCACTTACTCAGTACATGGGGTCGGTTATATTGATGCTACACCTGCACTTCTTTATGTTGTGCAGGTCCTGCAGCCGGACCTAGTGGACATCGTTAGAGGGAGTATCCTTCAGTCCACCTCGGAGATTGCAAGGTAGACCCGCACACGCTCGTGGGCCTTGACGTCTCCTCTATCCCTTTTTCTTCCTTCCTGTCTTTTTCATTTATTTCCAAAGACAGTTGTATACAGCCCTTGGTTGTAGTAATCTTTTAGTATGTTTGTGAGTTAGTGACTCCAGATTCGGGGATTGTTACAACGTGTTGTTTTTGTTTAAACCATTTAGTTCTGTTTTTATCCATTTTCGCTGCTAATTCGTAAACTATTTTTTGTTAATTCTTTTAATTGGGTGTTATCATGTTAGTTTAACTGCACACGTTGTCTTGTCTAGCGGGTTTAACGTTAGACGCAGTCACGGCCTGAAGGTGGGAATTCGGGTCGTGACAAAAAATTAGGTCGGGCGGGTTAATTTGGACGGGTACAAGCCTAGGTTAACGGGTTAAGGGTATTGGGATAAGGTTATTGGGCTGGGGTAATTGGGTAGTGTAGGTAATTGGGCTAGGTCCAAACTTGGATTTTTTAGGGGCCAGATTTTAAATACCCAATTTAACACATAAATAATTTATAAAAATAATTAATAAATAACAAAAATATTACTTGTACATAAAAATAATTTAAAATAATTACTTAACATTATTAAAATATAAAAGTCATTTTCTGTATAAATAATATAATTATGCCTATATATGGGCTATTATTGCAAAATATGCAATTCTAGCTTAAGGATGCAAATATAATTATAATAAATACATCAAAAATATTTATCTTTAATAATAAATCAATATAAAATCGTTTAAAATGTAATTAATGATCATTATATAATTAAAATGCAGGAATAAATTGATTGAAACCCTTTAAAAATTATATAAAATTATGGAAAAATACTTGATGATGCCCATGCACTATTTTGAAGGTATATATGTATATTTAAAAATATATGAAGGAAAAATTGGGTATCAACAGTTGCCCCTCTTTACCCGGGAACGATGAAAGAGTTGCCGGGTAAAGACAAGATGACCAATTTTGACCGAATAGGGTGATTTGAAATATATAGGTCGCACTCTGGTTTCTGAGCTGCCTACATATCCCTAGTTTTACAGGAATCAGGTTGTTACATCCCGCATTTTCATACGTTAAAGGTTCAATTTCAGTTAATTGACATTAGTCCAAGGAAAAATATTATTTGGAGATTATAAGGATTATGCTATTTTAAATAAATGATGAGTAAATTCGTGATGGCGAGAGGGGAAGCAAATCAAATAAAATGAGTTTCGTCGAAGTTTGGCATTTTGGGATAAAATATGGCCTGAGCTAAAATACCCGGTATTTATGGGCTAGTTCCATGCAAGGCACCACATGACCAAGATAGTAAGGTGTACAAGGTATGTTAAAAACGAGTAGTATTTTAAGTAAGTTGAGATAATTCTTAATAATGCGGGTAATTAATTAATTACCGGTAGCGGAATATTACCTAATTAATTAATTTATTATTGGATAAAGTTTAAAATCTCACCCCACCCCCACGTGGCAGCAAGACATTGTCCATATTGATGACTCTTACAATTAAATTGAAAGGTGGAAAATCTTTTATAACATTCAGCATATGGTTTTGCTAAACATCATGCCACTTTAGTCCTTTGGATTGTGCTTGAATAACATAGAGATTCCATTAGATTATTGTATTCACCTCTTGACATGTTATGCCTTCAAAATGTGGCAAAGATTAGGATTCAAGGTTATAATTACATTAGGTCTCATGTTTTATAAGGGATAAAATACAAACTCAAAGGGGAACCTATGGAGAAGTTATTGACGGCAGGGGCATGAAAGGATATTTGGACCTATTACATTGATTAAGAGGCAATTTGGGGAGGAGTATATATATGCAACTTTAATCATATTTTGTATTGGAGATTATAGTGCTTCTTTAAGTTGAGTATAAAGTTTATAAGATTCATCAATTTCTCAAGCTATTTTGAGTTAGAAGGGATTTGACTTGGAATATTCCTTATGGATTGAGGTTTCATAAGCAACGTAAGATTTTGCAATTATAAGGGAGTACGGTTCAATCTTTGCCAAGAATATCATACGGATTTTTCCCTACTCCAGACTCGGAGCATTTGGGAGCCGATTCGAGGGGCAAGAGTATCGTAGAGTAGTTTTTCAGGTTGGTTTGAGGTAAGTAATGACTGTAAATCTTGTCCTGAGGGTATAAAACCCCGGACATAGCATTTTCTCACTATTTTGGAGTGATGCACATGTTGGATGACGAGTGTGTGGCGTGCACTGATTGGGGATTTAGACTTGATCCTTCCCGTGGTACCTATTGAGTTGCGTAATTGATTTTAAATCACATGATAAAGCGTATTTTCATACTATTGCTATATTTGGGTTGTAAGCCATAATTGGGGTATTATGCCGACCTGTATAGACCCCTTGGGGGCTATTTTTCTGATTTTCCTCACTGTACTGATTACGTTATACACTCAGTCATACCATGTTAAACTGTTTTCGAAACTCAGACTTGTTTACACTGTTTTGTGATATAAATATTGTTTTGGGTCGAGTACCCCGTAGCCCGAGTGTCTTTTGAGAGGTTTCTGACTGAGTGAGGCCGAGACCCTATGTTGTGATGAGTATATATGGATCGGGTTGCACGCCGCAGCAATGTATATATATATGGATCGGGCTGCACGCAGCAGCGAGATATGTTAGATCGGGTTGCATGCCGCAGCAAAATATATGGATCGGGCTGCACGCCGAAGCAATTTTGGGTCGGGCTGCACGTCGCAGCAATATAGCGATTGGGCTGTAGGAGCCCCTCTAGAGTCTGTACACCCCTAGTGAGCGCATGTACCTACTGAGTGCGAGTGCCGAGTGCCGAATGCCGAGTGACGAGTGATTGGGAGGCATGAGTGGCTGTGAGGTTGCCCGAGGGGCTGATTATGAGTGATTGTGAAGCATGCTGAGAAATTGATTTTGAGTTATGTTCTGCCCGAGGGGCGATTTATTATTGATGTTTTTTCCCGAGTGGCTACTTATTATTATTCATATCCTTTTTCACTAAACTTCTTGAACACTTTACTAAAATTGTTGGAAATTACCTTTTTAAAGGATTTTTACTGAAGATCGGCTTTTAAAGCATGTTTATCTTATGTTTACACTATTGGAAAGAAAGAATGTGCTTATTGTGAATTGATGAGTTGACCCTGTGTGTTTCTTACCGCTCAGACCTGATTTATTTTCATTACTACTGAGTTGGCGTACTCACATTACTCCCTGCACCCCTGTGTGCAGATACAGGTGTTGGTTCAGAGAGTTAGCTTCCTTTCTCCATTTGTGGAGCTGGTGTTGGGATTTCGAGGTAATTGTTCAGCGTCCGCAACTTCTTTTTTCCCTTTCTTGTTTTTGGTTTTACTTCATCAGCGCGAGACTTGATGATTATGATAGTAGAGTTTATTTTTGTACTATTCATAGATGTCCGTGACAGGGTGACTCCGGTTCATGGGCAGTGATAAGACTGTTCATTCGTTCAGTTTTGCGTAACGATTTGGAAATTTAAAGATCTTTATGAAATATGGAAAACAGTTCTGGAATTTATGAAAATGTTATGAAAATATGTGATTGCTTGGCTAGCCTAGTTCCACGATAGGAGCCATCACGACTAATCTAGATTTAGGGCCGTGACAAGTTGGTATCAGAGCACTAGGTTACATAGGACTCACCAGTCATGAGAAGGTTTAGTAGAGTCTTGCGAATCGGTACGAAGACGTCTGTACTTATCTTCGAGAGGCTGCAGAACCCTTAGGAAAAATCTCACATTCTTGAATTCTTGTCATGCGTATCCACTAATTCGGCTAAAAGCATAACTCTTGAAAAAAAATTCATGTATTCGAATGCACAAGTGAGCTCTCGGTATCAGTTGTGCATCGACGGCTTGTTATTTCCATGGGTGAGATGTGATTTTTAGCAGATTGATAATGGGCCAGTCGGGAGGACTTGAGGCCGGATTTTTATTTGTGGCTGGAGTGCTGAGATTTTGTCTGTGTGAGCACGTGCATTTTGGGACTTATATGTCCGTTTGTGTTCTTATTGATGGGACTTTGTGACTAGATGGATACATGGTGAGTGTGATTTGATGGTTAGATGTGTTCAGGTTGTTTGATTGTGACAAGATGAATTGGCGGGGGATGTAGCAAGAACCATTGAGTATTTGACTTCTGTCTTGAATTAGAATATGGCATCGATTTGTGAGTGTATTGAAGGACCTCCCGCGTAGTTTAGTTGTGGAGTGAAGTGGATTTTTTTGTTGTGTTCTGAGTTCTTGGTGATGCCTTTTGAGCTGACCAATGCCCCAGCAGCGTTCATGTATTTGATTAACGGTGTATTCAGCCTTGGTATAACCCCTCCCCCCCTTGTTATTATATTCATTGATGGCATTCTGGCGTACTCACGTAGCCAGGGGTAGCATACTCAGCATTTGAGGATGGTATTATAAGGATTTAGGGAGGAGAAGCTCTATGCAAAGTTCTCCAAGTGTGAATTTTGGCTCAGTTCAGTAGCATTCTTGGGACATGTGGTGTCTAGTGAGGGTATCCATGTGGTCATGCGAGTGTGGGATAGACATTCCAGAAGCTCAAGATTTCTTTGACCACAACTCCAGTATTAGTTCTGCCATCGGCTTCAGGTTCTTATATCGCGTATCTTGATGCCTCAAGGATAGGCATTGTTTGTGTTTTACTGCAGAACGGTGTAGTGATTGCGTGATAGTTATGATCCTTGGAAGGGTATACAGATGATACCAGTTGAGGCTAAACAGGCGGGGTTATTTCCCACGGGGTGTTCTGAGGTTGTGTGGCCCTTGGGTGGTTTTGTATCAAGTCCTCTTTATCGGTAATTGATATATGTAGCAATTAAGGATCTTCAAAGTGTGACTTGGGCTAGAACTGAGATTTACGTGGAGGGTGTCAAGGATTGTGGTGTCTTTACATTATCATGGATTCTATCTATCACTATCTGGAAAGTGAAGGTAATGGTTTCAGATTGGCAGGAAGTCTCTTCAGAGTAAGTATTCTGAATTTGTCACATGTTGGGGATAATTGAGAGAGTATTCAGCGGCTTACAGGACTTAAACGGTACGGTCTTATGCGTGGGTTTCGTGTGGAGAGTCTAGGTTGAGAATTGAGGTATTATGAAAAGGGGAAGTATCAATTCGAAGGTAAGTCAGAAGGTAAGGGGTATTATTATTTTAGTCCTTTGGGTGTTTATGAGGCAATGAGTTTTACAGGTGTTTCTTAGCAATGCTCTTGGTTTTTGGTGACCTGCGTAACTTGATTGAGTTAGAAGGATTCAGTCCTGACAGTTTAATGTTGTACAAATAGGATTCATATAGTTCCTGATGGTTTCTACCACGGTTAGAGATGTGTATTTTCTGTTGGCGTGACGAGCATGTGACGTATAGTGATTTTGCTTCTATATGGAATCAAATGTAAAGTTATTGGCTAGTTGGGTGCGTAGTTGTTTGTGGCTCGGAAGGGATCATGAAGTTCTTATACTTATTATAGGATGGCGTGGTATATGTGGTATGTGGTGTAGAGTTGAGAATTGCATGTGTGAGATTCTTAGACATCATCGGCAGTTTCAGACGACTAGGTGGATGATATCACTATTGGGCGTCTTGATGAGGGTATACATTTCTGAAACAGCAATGTGTTTGAGTTAAGGGTACTTCATTGGTATTTCGGTTCTTTTTTGTTGGATCGACTACTGATATTCAAGTTTGCTTGGTGGCACAGAAGAATTATAGAAGTATCCCTCGTGGAATGATTGAGTATTAGAGGTGTGTTATATATTCGAGCAGTAGAGTTGGGATCAGATATGGTGGTTCGTGCGCTTTATGGATTTCGAAATGGGGAGTTCTCATAAACATGTTATTTTGTGGTTGTAGACTGTAAAGATGCGAGCAAAGCTAGTCAGATGTTAGTGTGTGTCATGATTCAGTCATTATGAACTTTCAGAGAGTTATCTATCTGTTGTGGGTGACCAGAGTTGATTTAGGGTTCATTGGTAGGCCCAGTATGGATGTGTGTTTTGCACCGGGTCGGAATTGTTGACTCCGAATTGCGATTGTTGAATGATGTGCCATTGGATTGTCATTGAGCTTATTCGTGTTCCGGAGTGATCTATGAGTTACCCTTCTGTGTTGCGAAGAGTTGTGATTATTAGTTATATGCACATATGGTGCGGTTCTATTTGGGGCCTTATAGCGGAATTTGAGTGAGACGAGTATTTGGGTGTTGCATGATTGATTGCGCATTGGATATGTTCTTTCGGGCTGGCATGGCATTGTGTCATTTACTTCTCCGTGGTTATGGTGATTTACTTTGGGTACTATACGTCAAATTTCTCGTGGTTGATGATTTGAGCATGGTGACTAGAGGTGTCTCATGTGGACCAGTATTTGGATAGGGTCGCGCATTGCAGCGAGGTTGTGTAGAGGTATGATCCTTCGGGTTAGATTCGTGTGTTCTGGTTCTACGATGTGTGATGGGTTCTCATCATTGTGTTGGGGTGGTACTGGTGATCTTGCGGTACAGCTCTCTCATTTGAGTCATTTTTCATGATTTGAGTACATTTGGACTGTTACTTATTGGTGCACGGGTCGCACGGGTTGTGGCTTTAGATTGCATCGATGTGTCATGTCACTAGAGTAGTCGTGTTGGATGAGATGAGGTCATTGGTATCTAGAATGAACTCAAAGGAGTCTAAGACTAGTAGTATTTAGAAGAGATGGAATGCTCCCTTGGTAGTGCAATGAGGATGTGATTGTGATTAATAAAGGATGACGTTTGAGACTTCAATTGAGTAATGATTTCATGAATTGTGTAGGATTAAAATACCCACGTAAGGTAAATCACATTGGGATGCTATGAAATACGATTATGGAAGTCTAGTATCGTATTGCCCCCAGGTGGATCAAGAAAATCACTTCAAATGTTCCACGATTCAACGTAAGCCCTAATGATTACGTAAGAGGTTTCAAGTTATCAGTGGTAGAGTGTAGATCAATATCGAGGTGAATCACAATGGTTGGATAAGGGTTACAAAATATGAGATGAGAGTAGGTCGTCATTCTTAAGATGAACAGTAATGAGGAAGCATTTAAAGACTTAGATTTATACATACATGATAAGCAGCGAGAGAGTAACCTGGAGTTGGTCGCATACCCCCAGTAACAATAAATCGAAGTAAGAGTTATGGTATAGTATGGCCAACAAGAGAAGCGTCGCATAGGTGCACATACAAAATTAGAATCATATAGGTTGCATGATCGAAGGTAGCAACAATTACGTGATTGGAAGGATTCCGACCATAAGTCGTGGTGTGAGAAAAAGGCCTAAAAGGGGGAATGCCATGTCCTTTGGACTTATTTACAGAACAGTTGCCTAGATGGAAAGAGGAGCACTAAAGTATTCGTAAGAGCTATGGGTTATGAGAATGATAAGTGCATCAATCAACATTCGAGGACGAATGTTCCAAAGGGGGGAATGATGTTACATTCCGCATTTTCATACGTTAAAGTTTCGTCTTCAGTTAATTAACATTAGTCCAAGAAAAAAGATTATTTGGAGATTATAAGGATTATGCTATTTTAAACAAATGATGAGTAAATTCATGATGATGAGAGGGGAAGCAAATCAAAGAAAATGAGTTTCATCGAAGTTTGGCATTTTGGGATAAAATATGGTCTGAGCTAAAATACACGGTATTTATGGGCTAGTTCCATGCAAGGCACCACATGACCAAAATAGTAAGGTGTACCAGGTATGTAAACACGAGTAGTATTTTAAGTAAGTTGAGATAAATCTTAATTATGCGGGTAATTGATTAATTACCGGTAGCGGAATATTACCTAATTAATTTATTGATTATTGGATAAAGTTTAAAACCCCACCCCACCCTCGTGGAAGCAAGACATTGTCCATATTGATGACTCTTACAATTAAATTTAAAGGTGACAAATCTTTTATAACATTCAGCCAAGTGGTTTTGCTAAACAGCACGCCACTTTAGTCCTTTGGATTGTGCTTGAATTCCATGGAGATTCCATTAGATTATTGTATTCCCCTCTTGACATGTTATGCCTTCAAAATGTGGCAAAGATTAGGATTCAAGGTTATAAGTACATTAGGTCTCATATTTGATAAGAGGTCTCATGTTTTATAAGGGATAAAATACCAACTCAAAGGGGAACCTTTGGAGAAGTTATTGACAGCAGAAGCATGAAGGGATATTTTGACCTATTACGTTGATTAAGAGGCGATTTGGTGAAGGAGTATATGTATGCAACTTTAATTCAACATATTTTGTATTAGAGATTATAGTGCTTCTTTAAGTTGAGTATAAAGTTTATAAGATTCATCAATTTCTCAAGCTATTTTGAGTTAAGACCACTGCTATTGATGGAGACAAAATGATATGGGGAGCTGAAATTTTATGAATAACGTAAGCTTCAGGGAAGCTTTGAATTGTGACAATGAATAGGAAAAGGGGGGAAAGAAAGAAAACTTTGACTACGAGTTAGAAGGGATTTGACTTGGATTATTCCTTTTGGATTGAGGTTTCATAAGCAACGTAAGATTTTTCAATTATAAGGGAGTACGGTGCAATCTTTGCCAAGAATATCATACGGATTTTTTCCTACTCCAGACTCAGAGCATTTGGGAGCCGATTCGAGGGGCAAGAGTATTGTAGAGTAGTTTTTCAGGTTGGTTTGAGGTAAGTAATGACTGTAAATCTTGTCCTGAGGGTATGAAACCCCGGACTTAGCATTTTCTCACTATTTTGGAGTGACGCACATGCTGGATGACGAGTGTGTAGCTTGCACTGATTGGGGATTTGGACTTGGTCCTTCCCGTGGCAACTATTGAGTTGCGTAATTGCTTTTAAATCACATGATAAAGCGTATTTTCATACTATTGCTATATTTGGGTTGTAAGCCATGTTTGGGGCCTTGTGCCAACCTGTTTAGACCCTTGGGGCTATTTTTTTTATTTCCCTCACTGTATTGATTACGTTTTACACTCAGTCATACCATGTTAAACTGTTTCTGAAACTCATGCTTGTTTACACTGTTTTGTGATATACATATTATTTTGGGTCGAGTGCCCCATTTTACCGATAGCCTGAGTGGCATGTGAGAGGTTTCTGACTGAGTGAGGCCGAGAGCCTATGTTGTGAGGAGTATATATGGATCGGGCTGCACTCCGCAGCAATGTATATATATATATGGATTGGGCTGCACGCCGCAGCGAGATATGTTGGATCGGGCTGCACACCGCAGCAAGATATAGGGATCGGGCTGCATGCCGCAGCAATATTGGGTCGGGGTGCACGCCGTAGCAATATAGTGCTTGGGATGTAGGAGCCCCTCCGGGGTCTGTACACCCCCAGTGAGTGCAGGTACCTACTGAGTGCGAGTGTCGAGTGCCGAATGCCGAGTGACGAGTGATTGGGAGGCATGAGTGGCTATGAGGTTGCCCGAGCGGCTGATTATGAGTGATTGTGAGGCATGCTGAGAAATTGATTCTGAGTTATGTTCTGCCCGAGGGGCGATTTATTATTGATGTTTTTTCCCGAGTGGCTACTTATTATTATTCATATCCTTTTTCACTAAACTTCTTGAACACTTTACTGAAATTGTTGGAAATTACCTTTTTAAAGGATTTTTACTAAAAATCGGCTTTTAAAGTGTGTTGATTTAATGTTTACACTGTTGGAAAGAAAGACTGTGCTTATTGTGAATTGATGAGTTGACCCTATGTGTTTCTTACCGCTTAGACCTGATTTATTTTCATTACTACTGAGTTGGCGTACTCACATTACTCCCTGCACCCCTATGTGCAGATACAGGTGCTGGTTCAGAGAGTTAGATTCCTTTCTCCATTTGTGGAGCCGGTGTTGGGATTTCGAGGTAGCTGTTCAGCGTCCGCAACTTCTCTTTTCCCTTTCTTGTTTTCGGTTTTACTTCATCGTTCCGAGACTTGATGTATTATGACAGTAGAGTTTATTTTTGTACTATTCATAGATGTTCGTGACAGGGTGACTCCGGTTCTTGGGTAGTGATTAGACTGTTCATTCATTCGGTTTTGTGTAACGATTTGGAAATTTAAAGATCTTTATGAAATATTGAAAACAGTTCTGGAATTTATGAAAATGTTATGTAAATATGTGATTGCTTGGCTAGCCTAGTTCCACAATAGGCGCCATCACGACAAGTCTAGATTTGGGGTCGTGACACAGGTCGTGTGTAGTTCTTGATCTAATGGTGGAGTAAACCAATGGAGTCGTTGCAAGAACAGACAAAATGTTCCGAGTAGGGTTTATTGAGGCTTGAAATAGTTATGGGTAAATGAGGCTGGGTAACGGATGATGAACGGTCATGTTTGAAATAATTTGAAGGATGGATGGAAACTGAAGCGGAATTGCTCCCGTTGGGATAACGGCTACTTACCGGGTCACCTGCAAACTCATAAAAAATACAACCGCAAGCACATATGTATAAATTACTGCGTAAACATAGACATGATGCAAATTCCCTTCGGACCATGAAGACTGTCTTTGGACGGTGAGGATGACGTCCTTAGACCATGGTAAGGGATTCGCAGGCCATGAAATGATGTTCTCGGGCCATGAGGATGGTGCCTCCGAACCATGATTCCTTTGAATAATGATGTGCAAGTTTTGATAGATCCTCATGCCATGGCATGATGTCTTTCGGCTATGAGGAAGATGCTTTCACACTATGACGCCTTCGCACAAGTTGGCTATATTTCAACCCATGAAGTGCAGAGACATGATGCTAAAAGTGGTTACAAGACAGAGCTTAGTCTTGCGTAAAGTTGAGAGCAGAGCTTAGACCGAGAGAAGAGAACAATGCAAGGCTTAGGATAGAGCAATATCTGTGTTTATGCAAAGAGAGAGACAGTGCTTAGTCTCGTGCAAGATTCGAGACAGTGCTTAGTCCCATGCTACGGGAAAGCAATGCTTAGCCTTATGCAAATGAGAGACAAGGCTTAGCCTCATGCCAGAATTGAGACAGAGATTAGTCACATGCAAGGAGAAGGTAGTGCTTAGCCTTATGCATATTGTGGAGGTAGGCTTAGACTCATGCAAGGAGAAGGAAATGCTTAGCCTTATGCAGATTTTGGAGGCAACTCTTAGCCTCATGCAAGGAGAAGGCAATGCTTAGCCTTATGCAAATGGGAGGCAGGGCTTAGCCTAATGCAAGAATTGAGACGGGGATTAGTCTCATGCAAAGAGAAGGCAGTGCTTATCCTTATGCAGATTGTGGAGGCAGGGCTTAGCCTCATGCAAGGAAAAGGCAATGCTTAGCCTTATGCAGATTGGGAGGCAGGGCTTAGCCTCATGTAAGGAGAAGGCAATGCTTAGCCTTATGCAGATGGGAGGTAGGGCTTAGCCTCATGCAAGGAGAAGGCAATGCTTAGCCTTATGCAGATGGGAGGTAGGGCTTAGCCTCATGCAAGGAGAAGGCAATGCTTAGCCTTATGCAGATGGGAGGTAGGGCTTAGCCTCATGCAAGGAGAAGGCAATGCTTAGCCTTATGCAGATGGGAGGTAGGGCTTAGCCTCATGCAAGGAGAAGAAAATGCTTAGCCCTATGCAGATAGGAGGCAGGGCTTAGCCTCATGCAAGGAGAAGGCAATTCTTAGCCTTATGCAGATGGGAGGCAGGGCTTATCCTCATGCAAGGAGAAGGCAATGCTTAGCCTTATGCGGATGGGACGCAGGGATTAGCCTCATGCAAGGAGAAGGCAATGCTTAGCCTTATGTGGTTGGGAGGCAGGGCTTAGCCTAATGCAAGGAGAAGGAATGCTTAGCCTTATGCGAATGGGAGGCAGGGCTTAGCCTCATGTAAGGAGAAGGCAATGCTTAGCCTTATGCAGATGGGAGGCAGGGCTTAGCCTCATGCAAGGAGAAGGCAATGTTTAGCCTTATGCAGATAGGGAGGCAGGGCTTAGCCTCATGCAAGGATTGAGATAGGGCTTAGTCTCATGCAGATGTAAGAGTAAGAATGAAGTGTTCTTAGCTAACAATACGTTTGTGCATAGCAATTGTGTTGTTGCGACGATGCTTATTATTCCTGCATTCAAAGAAAATTTGTGAGTTTTGCGGGGGAGGTTGGTTCGTTTCTTTGTCTACTTGATCTTCTCCACTCTGCCCGAGGATCCTCTTCAAGTTACCAGGGCAACATTTGGCTAAAAATAAGTTTCTTTTCAAAAGCATGTGTGTATAATTTTCAAAGACATATAGTAATATGCAATTTAGAAATTAGTTAGATGAACCAGTAACTGTGATATTATTAGAGACATTGCGACCTACTTTGCTATACAATTTTGAGGGTCCTCTTCAAAATTCTGCCCTAGTTAATTGAGTGCCCTTCTGGCTATTCTGTATGTTGCGCTTGGCTAAACTTGCTTTGAAATTTTGAGGGTCCTCCTCAAAATTCTGTCCCAATTTCTGATCGTGGGGAAAATAAAAATTTTATTGAGTTGTGACCGAACCCATAGGGCTGCCTACGTATCTCCTTTTAAATGCGAATCTGGTCGAGCGTAGTTCAATTTACATCATATGAAGAAACATGAATAGTTTACACGTAGTATGTTTTGACTGCATCTGAATTGATAGGCTTTGGCAAGATTTCTCCATCCATCTCTGCGAGTATGAGTGCTTCTCCTGTCAATACTCTGTGAAAAATGTAAGGACCTTGCCAGTTGGGTGAAAAGTTTCCTTTGGCTTCATCTTGATGTGGAAAGATCCGTTTCAGCACCAGCTGCCCTGGTGTGAATCATCTTGGTTTGACCCTTTTGTTGAAAGCTCTGGACATTCTATTCTGATAAAGCTGACCGTGACATGTTGCATTCATCTTTTTTCCATCTATGAGGTCTAGTTTTTCATAGCGCCTCCTTATCCATTCTGCGTCGCTGAGTTCTGCCTCGTGTATGATCCTCAGAGAAGGAATTTATACCTCGGCATGAACGAGAGCTTCAATAAGAATAAGACACGTAAGAGTAAATTTAGCAATAGAGCATTTAACATGATAAGACAACTTCATTTTAATGTACATACTAACCTAGGAGTCTAAATCGGTCAAATTCCCACATATAAGTCATGTACACACTCGTCACGTAGTCAAATACTCCAAACAAACCAATTCTTACGGGGTAGTCTCCCAACACAATGATAGGAAAGATACTTACCTCAAAAGTGCTTAATCAATACACTAAAATAGCTTTACCCTTACAATTCACCTTCGCTCGGCTCAAATCTAATCAAAATCGACTCAATAACATAAAAATACAAAAGAAATCAATTATAATAATTAAAGCTAGGATTTTTACACAATTCCTAAAAAGTCAACCCCAGGCTCGCCCGGTTAAAACACGGGTCCAAGGGTGTTTCCAACTACCCATAACACCACGAGTCCATACATGTATTTTGTTTCAAAATCCGAATCCAAATTGACTCTTAAAACTCAAATTCTCATTTTTCGAAACATAGACAAAGTTTCTCAAAATTTCACTTTGATTATCATAACTTTGATGTTAAAACTCACATATAATCATGTAAAATAGTTGGAAATTGAAACGAATCATTTACCCAATGATTGTAGATGATATTTCCTCTTCAAAATCACCTCCTACCGAGTCTAGGGTTCCAAAATATGAAAAATGAAACAAAAATCGCATTTGTCACCTCTTATGTCCAGTCACAGGTGTCGCAAATGCGACCTAGGGTTCGCATTTGGGAACCTCGCAAATTCGATAATATTATCACCAAGGAGAAACACCTCACATCCCTGCTACAGTCGCAAATGCGACATTTTGTTCACAAATGCGAACCATAGACACCTCGGAAATGCGACATGTCTTATCGCAAATGCAAAAAAGCTTGCCCAGCCCAACCATCGCAATTGCGAACCTAGCGGAATTAGACTATTATCGCAAATGTGACATATATATGGTAATTGCGAGACCTGCAACACCTGATCACACTAGTAAATTTTCAAGACTCTTCCAAACACTCCGGAACGCGTCCGAAACTCACCCTAGCCCTTGGAGCTCCTAACCAAATATCAAAACAAGTCTAAAAATATGATACAAATTCGCTCCCGCGATCAAACCATCAAAATAACATCCAAAACCATGAATCGGACCTCCAAAACACATGAAATTAACATAAAATTCAAGAACTTATAAAAACAAAATCGCACGTCTGATTCCTATCAAATTAACTAAGAATGACGCCAAACATTGCGGCTAAGTTCCAAATGACAAAATGGACCTATTCCAAGTGTCGAATCAGAAATACAAACACGATATCTACGAATTAAATCTACGGCAAAACTTATCAAAATTCCAAGCCTTTAAATTGCCAACCTTAGGCAAAACAACATACGGGCCTCTGAATTAAATTTTGGGCATACACCCAAGTCTAAAATCACGATACGAACCTATTGAAGCCATCAAAACACCATTACGGGGTCGTTTTCATAAAATTCAAACCTTGGTCAATATTTTCAACTTAAGCTTCTCAAGTGAGAATCACTCATCCAAATCCATCCGAAATCAAATCCGACCATGCACGCAAGTCATAATACACAACATGAAGTTACTCGAGATCCCGAACCACTGAATGGATTGCTAAAGCTTAAAATGACTTGTCGGGTCGTTGCACTTAGCCTCGATGCTCCCTTATCCGGGAAATACTCGTATTGATCCACTAGATTCAAGTTCGGAATCAACACGATTACTGAAATGCATTTGAGGAAAAAATAGATGCTCAACCATGGTATCATGACATAAAATGATTCCTGAAAATAAAGGAATACCAGGAGCATGCCAAGGGAGATTAAAAAAGAACTATAAGGCGGCTCGCCGGTGGTTTCTTACCCCAAATTTGAACTTATTGAGATGCATAGATTCCACAGAATCTGGTCTCGCCCCCACAGGTTCGGGGCGTGATAGATGATCCAAGAGTCCAAGCACTGGTATGAAAAGTTTCCTTTTGCTCTTTTGGGATACCACACGACTGTTCGCACATCTGTTGGTGCAACTCTTTATCTGCTGGTATACGGAACTGAAGTTGTAATACCTAGTGAATTCGAAATTCCCTCTCTTTGAATCATTGTGGAATCGGAGATTGAGGACACAGAATGGGTAAAGACCCGTTTGGAACAACTAATGTTGATTGATGAAAAATGGCTAGCAGCATGTGTTTTGGCCAATTATACCAGCAAAGAATCACACGCGCTTACAACAAGAAAGTGCATCCAAGGCACTTTGAGGTAGGCCAACTAGTATTGAAATGCATTCTTCCACATCAAGTAGAAGCTAAAGGAAAGCTCGCTCCGAACACGCAAGGACCATACATCATCAAGAAAGTATTACCAAAAAGATATACTATAAATGTAGATGTAGTCAAAAGATATTATGTTTGATATATACCCATTGTAGAACTTTCACGTATGGCTTCTCGGATCAGGATAACGAAGATATCATTGCTCACTATCCTAAATAGGTGTCACCCTTTTGAGTCGTATTTTTCTTCTTTATTTTTCCATCTTTTTGGAACCTATGTACTTATAATATAAAAAATAAAAATAAAAGGAGAAAAACCCAATCAAACAACAAATCTTCTGAGCCAGTGAACTACGTTTGACCTAATTCCAAAATGATACGTAGTAGCCCTACCCTGGGTTCGGTCCCATAACAAGAAAAGTCCACATTCCAGAGTATTCAAGAACTGGGGAAGAAGTTTGTTTTATTTTTTATGATCGCTCTATAAAGATAGTTCTGAAAGTTGTAATTCAGTTCAAGGTTCTTTTCACCTTTTCCTGTTAAGACTTTCTTATCGATCTTTGAGAATTTTGAAGTCACCATGCCAAGGGCATTGGACAACCTGCCGCATGCAATATCTTACTCAAGGGCGGCGGATAAAAATGAGAGAGTCTTACTGGTGAAAACCCGTATAGGCACCATAAGGTGACGATGAGTAGTGAAACAAGAGAGGTCAGTTAGTGAAAACCAGCAAAGGGCACTACTGGCTAAATGAGGATCTTCGATACTACGGCATCAGCACAACAAAAGAGCTTAGTTTCGAGATGAATGTTTGCAACAGATTTTGAGAATTACACAGCTCATTCGGATTAGGCGTCCAGTCCAGTGCATGTCATGATTCATTGAAGTCGGCGCATACCTCCAGATAAGTCTCCCTATTCCTTTCCCCAAAAGGGATACCTTTTGTTTATACACAATTCAGTTTCGCTTTCAATTGCTCTTTTATTTTGCCTGTAAATGTTTTTAGTCCTTTTTGGTCCAGATATTGCATCAAAAGCAAAGAAAAGAAATGGTTGAAAAACTGGCTAGAGTTTCCAAAAATATATAGAGCACAAAGGCTTGGGGAATACGGGACATTGACAAAGGCACGAATCCATCTGTGATCTCTTCTGATAAGCCTAACAAAGTGTTTTAAAGAAATCAAAATTCACCTAAGCAAGACTTGCTTCCTGGGAAAAGCTGATAGCACTGCGAACATAAACTGGTACTGGGTGCAAGACAGTTAAGTTTGCTTTTAAAAGAAAAATTGTCTTAGTGACAAGGTTCGTGGTACCATGGACTGCATATGAAACATTGGGGGAAATGATGGAAAGTCAAGGTTTCTAGAAAGCAATACAGAGTATCCGAGCAACTCGGTACCACATTGGCAGTATCAGTTCTCCGACAGCAGGGTGGCCGCAAATTCAAATAACTCAAGGCAGCAAAGCCACAAACCGACCATCACTTTGAAAACTCAGAAATTTTACTTTATTTGTAGTAGGCACAAAGTAGTGCATAATGACGATTCGCAAAAGACAAACGTCATCGAAGGGAAGTTTTCTCAAACCTCCACTTTCTTTTACTTTTCTAGCATTCACATAGCCTATTCATTATGATTCACACCTTTCCATATAAGAAACACAGAATCAAAGAGGACCACAACTTAACTCTCGTAGAACCTTTCCACGTAGGAGAATTCAGCTTATTTCGGGTAGAATTACTCTTCGCCTAGAGCAGTTTCAGCTTAACTTGGGTAGAATTATTTTGACTGAGGAATTCAACACATTATCATTGCAGTACTACATGGTGCCAATTCTTGGTTACATTTTTCTTTCAGTAATACAGGGTGTCAACCCTTAGTTATATTCCCTTTCAGTAATATAGGGCGCCAACCCCTAGTTATATTCTCTCTCAGTGATACATGGCGCCAACTCCTGGTCACATTACATTTCAGTGATACAGGGCGCCAACCCCCTGGTTACATTCTTTCTTAGTGATACAAGGCGCCAACCCCTGGTTACATTACATTTTAATGATATAGGATGTCAACCCTTGGTTACATTCCTTCCTAGTGAGGCTCCAACCCCTGATTACATTTATTTCCAGTAATACAGATCGTCAACCCCTGGTTACGTTCCCTTTTAGTAATACAAGACGCCACCCCTGGTTATGTTGCCTCTAGTAATATAGGGAGCCAACCCCTATAAGTTGAATATTACTTTATTGATTTAGCTATATATGATCATTATTCATCAATTTTAGAAGTTTATACTTTATAATTCAAATACAATTTTAAAAAATATAAATTTCTTACAAAAAAATATCCATTGATGGGAAACACGTGCAACGCGCGTACGCTAAGACTAGTTATCTAAAATATTTGAACAGTAATACCAGTTAAAAGCTACTTTAGGTAAGTGTCAGTAAAGATCTATTGGTAACATAAAAATAATGTAATTGACATGTTATAATTAGTTAAGTTAGACTGATAATTTACATTCTATTTATTTTTTAGCATACACAAGTCAAATCCTTGGAGTAAACAAATCCACCTTTGCATCTACAAGCAAATATTCTTGTGTGACACTGGACGACAGGTTTGCTAGTCTAACATTGTACTGTCTTTTTAGCTTATTTGCTTTCTGGGACAATTGCCACCTTTTGGTTCCAGTTAAATTCATCACCACAAAATCTGAGATAAATTTATCTTTACTAGCATCTCATCTTGTGTATTTACTAGTAGTCCTTCTTTATTACTACTTCATTAGTAATTCTTTTAGTTACTTCAACTCCTTTTTCCTGAAATCGAAATTCTTTTTCTATAACACTGTCTGCAGTAGCTTGTACACACCTTCAAATATCATTCATCTTCATAAGTAGCTCGGAGTACACATATATGTATAGGTGAGCGTAAAATATAAGAAAAAATGTCTGACTAATTCTTTGTTGATACAACTTCTTTCTATTCCAATGTTGGCATCCTTGTACAAATTTATATGCGCTGTACTTGATGCATCTACATGAACCTAATTTTACTAAGGCAAAAACATCAGATACTGATAATAACAGGATCTTCATAATTTCTTTTTATTTTATTTTTCTTTATCTAATATGTGTTTGATGCTAGCTGGCATATCATTCATTGAAGGCCTGAGCAGTACTAGCAACCTTGATAAAAACATCCTCTAAAGTTGTATCAGCCATACCCCAAGCATAAACTGTAAATCTACTCTTTGCATTCTCAACTAGTTGAAATACATGTGCAATTTTAACTTCATGCTTTGGCAACTCGAACTTCTGTGTCCCTGATAAATGGTATACCCTATTGGCACTCGGGCATAGGCATCGCACCTGTTACGCGGCGCCTTCCTGAGATGCTTTGGAAGGGCGACGTAAGGCTAAGCAACCAAGGTC
>ML286638.1:0-70778 GCA_005239495.1 Nicotiana undulata
ATATATATATATATATATATATATATATATATTTTCAAGTGACTCTTACTTTTTCAAAACAGTGCACCCTTCTCCTTATTTCATTAGTTCCACTCAAAAGCCAAACCAACCACCCCACACTTTAACTTTTACATAATTCATAACAATTCAAGTGCTTATGAGAGGTTAAAAGGGTCAAATAGATAGTTGATTCAAGCGAATGGGTAGGGCTTGTAATGTGGTTGCCAAAAAAATAGGATTACATGCTCAAAGGGGTTAACTAAGATAGATAACAATTGGGCGGGTAAAATATACATAGCTGGCTCAACAAAGACACGCCTATATCACTTCCAAGACTGAACAAAACTACTTTTTCGCTTTGCACACACACGGGGCAAGTTCTAGTTACCAAATGCAGACATAGAATAAGATGCAAAAAATACCTCACACACACATGGCACATGATTCAGTCCAAATTGGTTCATCAAAATGCTCCAGTGAGCATTCAAGTTAGTTATAACATGCACCATAAAGGCATTCTACAAGAGTCAGCAAGTGATCCTAAGCGTCACACTCTAGGATTCATAATGTTTGAATGTAACTCTCTAAGGGTCGCATTTTATCATTCAGCACCTCGCCCAAAGGAGTCATAACTACTATAAAAAAAAGAAGCTAGCGATACCCGGTTCAAGCTAAACCCTTGGAAAAGAATCGCGGTCAAAAGAAAAACCAAGGGGGAGTTACTACAAATAAAATAAATAAAAAAATCATTTTGGTGTTTTCTTTGGACTAACTTCCCTCAAGAAAACTGCCTAAGAGTTCCGTCATCAGGAAGAGTCCACTACATTTTCTGAATTTGTTTTTTTGTTTTTTTTAACTATCGACTTAGACCCTCAAGAACCCTGCCGAAAGGATCCGTCGTCGGGCTAAGGCAACTTGATTAACTATACCTAAAGCGTCTACATTGCACGCACGACCCAAAGCGCAGAGCCAACCTATGATTCTCCTTTCTGATTTCCTCTGCTGGGTAGCCATTTCATCAACCCGAGTCCCTAGGTCAGCCACCGAGGTCCTCAACCCAGCTACGTCCTGCTCTAGGCGGTTCATCCGCTGTCCCCGACTGGCCCCAAATGGGCCTGCAACATCATCAGCTTGTGCATGCGCTGTCTTCTCACCTACAATCTCAACATCAGCCTCAACCCGGTGTGGTTCCTCCTCCTCATCATCATTAACAAAATCTTGCCCAATCAACTCCTCAGCCTCTACCGCTTCCTTGCATGTGGTGACTCTCTCAGCCGTGAATGGATGCACCTCAGGAATACGACCATCTATAGTAAGGTTACTTGGTACATTTGCCTACGTACACAACTGAGTGACAAGGGACGGGTAGTATAAACCATATTGTTGGACCCTTACACGTGTGAACATCTCATCGTGTATCACCTTGGCCACGTCGAAAGGTGCATTGTTCATGAAGCACCAAATCAAACACCCTCGAGGGATGTTCACTTCTGACAGGTTCTTGGAGGGCAGGAGGCGGCTGTTGATGAAGTACAACTAGTATTTGGCCTCAAATTTGAGGGCCGAGGAGTGGAACTTGTTACCATATTTGTACAATTTCAGTGTGGCGCCCGGTTGACAGATGGTCCCAGTGAATGTATTCAGGGAGTATGCTTTCCACTATACATTTGGTAAGCATCCACGTACCTCTCAGCTGGTGGAGGTAGCATGTACATAGTCCGGATAGTTTCCAATGAAGCATACACCGGCCTCTTTCGCACTGTAACTATATAGTTCTCATGTTCCGGCGCGTTAGCATAGAATTCACGGACAAGCATGGTGTTTGCTGTAGCAGGCTCCTCAAAAAAATATCCAATTGTCGCCGCCTCAGCACTTCAGGCATAATGGGGCAGTTTATCCCGAGGGTGATGAGGTCCATGGCATGCTTCAACACAATCGTTTTTGGCTTCTTTTTCATTAAACATGTCCTGGGCCTTGGCAGAAATGAACTTTTGACTGTTGAATGGCCTGGAGTCAACTGATTTACGAGGCCGTCCCCCGGTGTTGGCTTGTGCCGGGCGGCTGGATGAGGCTCCGGTGGCATGACGCTTGCGTGGAGGCATGGTACCTGCAAGTATCCCAATGTTAGCTCAGTACAACCAGGTGACTCAACCATGGTTACTCAGACTTCATCATAGAATCGGTCACAACACATCCTCCCAAGAGGAATTTTAACAAACACGTGGTGGGCACTGGCTAATTGTACGCCCAATTTTTTTTTACTAACTCACAAGAATCACCACCACGTGAATCCCATAACCATATCACCCGATAAACTCACCCATCAGCCGCACACAACCATTACCAAGTATTTCTACACAAAAAGTAATCCTACTATCTACTGAACAAACCAAGAAAAAGAAAGAACTAAAGAAAAGGAAATTAAAACAAAATTAAAAAGGATAAAGAGAATACATACCAGTAGGGAAGGAGTAGTGGGTGGTGAGGGATGTCGTGAGAGTGGGGTTGGTGGTGAGGTTGCAGCTTGCTAAGTATGGAGGGGGAGGGGAAAGTGAGGAAGGGAAGAAGAATAAGAAGAAGAAGGGGGAGGGTTTAATGGTGTTGTAGTGAGAGAAGGAGAGGGGGCGGTGGGGGTAGGTTAAAAATATTAATGGGGTTATGTAAATTAAATTAAAATAAATAAACAAAAATAAAAATTAACAAATAAAAAAAAGAATTTACTTACCTGATGGCGAGCAGGCTAGCACAGCCTTAGCGCTGTCGTAGTGCGGCCTTAGCGCGGGCGCGCTAGTCTGAAGAGGGACAGGCAGTGAGAAACCTCACTAGCGCGGGCTTAGCGCCGCCGGAAAAAATATTGGGGAAGTGAATAACCCCACTAGCGCTGGCTTAGCGCAGGAATAGCGCGGCTGCGCTAGTGGGACTATTTTTGGGGCAGTGAGAAACCTGACTAGCGCGGCCTTAGCGCGGGCGCGCTAGTCCAGGCGTTCCCAGTGACTTCATGTCATTTTCCTTTCTTCATGGGAGCTTTTGCTCGCCCCTTTTCTCGAACACCTGCACATGTTAGTATCTCCTTTAAAAACACTATAAACGTTGGGTTCCCTCCCAACCAGCGCTTGATTTAACATCGCGGCACGACGAGTACAACAATCAATGGGTTGCCTCCCATGAAGCGCCTGATTTAATGTCACGGCACGACGCAGAGTACCCGCATTTAAGGATTGCTCAACCTCTGTGGTTCATCGAGACGCACCACAGACAATTCTTTTGTTTCATCCATTCCCACATACAATTTGAGTCGTTGGCCATTAACCTTGAAGGTGTTGGTGCCATTTTCATTGGTTATATCCACAGCCCCAGACGGGAACACTTCGGTAACATTGAACGGCCTAGACCATCGGGACTTAAGCTTACCAGGAAACAGTCTCAACCTTGAATTGTACAATAATACCTTGTCTCCTAGTTTGAAATTTATGTCCACAATGTGCTTGTCATGTAGCCGCTTCATTCTTTCCTTGTAGAGCCTCGTGCTTTCAAAGGCGTGATATCTGAACTCGTCTAGCTCATGCAGCTCTGTCAGTCTATTTTCCCAGCAACATCAAGGTCCATGTTCAATTGCTTTAGTGCCCACCAAGCTCGATGTTCTAGCTCCACAGGCAGGTGACAAGCCTTCCCAAATACCAACTTGTATGGTGACATACCGATTGGTATTTTGAATGCAGTCATATAGGCCTAGAGTGCATCATCAAGCTTTTTCGCCCAATCTGTTCATGTGGCGTTTATAGTTTTCGTGAGCACACTCTTGATCTCACGGCTGGAGACCTCTACTTGTCTGCTTGTTTGGGGGTGATACGGGGTTGCCACCTTGTGGCGCACATCATATTTAGCTAGCAACTTCTCGAAGACACGATTGCAAAAGTGTGTGCCCCCATCACTAATGATGGCTCTCGGAATCCCAAACCGGGTTAATATATTCTTCTTCAAAAACCCTACCACCCCTCTCGAATCATTGGTGGGAAATGCTGCAGCTTCCACCCATTTGGACATGTAATCTACAGCAACAAGTATATACTTATTGCCGTAAGAGCTGACGAAGGGACCCATGAAATATATTCCCCAAACATCGAACACCTCAACTTCCTGAATTGGGTTCTTAGGCATCTCATGTCGACAGGATATGTTTCCTGTTCGTTGGCATTCGTTGCATCCCTTTACCCATTGATGAGCATCCTTGAAAATTGTTGGCCAGTAGAAACTTGCCTTTAACACTTTTGCTGCCGTCCGAACTCCTTCGAAGTGTCCCCCATATGGTGACGCATGACAGGCCTGCAAAATAGAAAATTGTTCTATCTTGGGGACGCATCTATGGATCATGTTATCAATACAAATTCTAAACAAATGTGATTCGTCCCAATAGTAGTTTCGGCAGTCACGATAAAATCGTTTCTTTTGCACGGAGGAGAGCTCATAAGGGTCAATGCCGCAGGCCAGGTAATTGGCAATATCTGCATACCATGGCACCTCTTCCACACTTGTGGCTAGCAACTGCTCATCTGAAAAGGTTTGCAGAATATCCTCAGACTCAGTCCCATTTTCAGCACCTTCAAGGCGTGACAAATGATCAGCGACTTGGTTCTCCGTGCCCTTACGGTCACGAATCTCCAAGTCAAAATCTTGCAGAAGCAGCACCCAACGAATTAGGTGTGGCTTAGACTCTTTTTTATTAACCAAGTACCGAATGGCTGCGTGATCAGTGTACACGATCGCCTTCGACCCGATCAAGTAAGACTTGAACTTGTCGAAGGCGAACACGACAACCAACATTTCTTTTTTAGTTACCGTGTAATTCAGCTGAGCTCCACTCAATGTCCTACTTGCGTAGTAAATTGGGTGCATTACCTTATCTTTGCACTGACCCAACACGGCTCCCACAGAGTAGTCACTCGCATCACACATGAGTTCGAACGGTTTCTCCCAGTCGGGAGCAACTATAATCGGTGTTGTGACTAACCGCTTCTTTAGTTCTTCAAAAGCCACCCTGCAATCATCAGAAAACACAAATAGGTTATCTTTTTCGAGCAACTTACAGAGGGTGTTGGCAATTTTGGAAAAGTCCTTAATGAATCGTCGGTAGAATCCGGCGTACCCCAGGAAGCTACGAATAGCCTTGACTGACGTGGGGGGTGGAAGTTTTTCTATCACGTCAACTTTGTCTTTGTCCACCTCAATACCTTTACTCGACATTAAGTTCCCCAAGACGATTCCTTCCTGTACCATAAAATGGCACTTCTCCCAATTCAGCACTAAATTCGTCTCGATGCACCTCTTCAGTACGCTGGTTAAATTTGTTAGGCAGTCATCGAACGAATTTCCCACCACTGAGAAATCGTCCATGAAGACTTCCATAATATCCTCCACCATGTCTGTGAAAATGGCCATCATGCACCGTTGGAATGTTGCGGGTGCATTACAGAGACCAAATTGCATTCTCCTGAAAGAGAACACCCCGTAAGGTCATGTGAAGGAGGTATTTTCCCTATCCTCCGGGGCAATGGAAATCTGGTTGTACCCCAAGTACCCGTCAAGGAAACAAAAGTGAGACCTCCTTTCTATCCTGTCGATCATCTGATCAATGAAAGGAAGTGGGAAGTGATCTTTTCGGGTGGAAAGGTTCAACTTTCTGTAGTCCATGCATATTCTCCAACCCATGACGGTTCTAGTGGATATAAGCTCGTTTTTATCATTCTTTACCACTGTCATACCACCTTTCTTTGGTATACACTGTACTGGGCTAACCCCAACTGCTGTCAGAGATGGGGAAAATGATTCCCGCATCTAACCATTTTATAATTTCCTTCTTCACTACTTCCTTCATATTTGGGTTCAATCGCCTTTGGTGTTCCCTGGAAGGTCTGTGTCCCTCTTCCAGGAGAATCTTATGCATGAAGTAAGCTGGGTTGATCCCCTTGATATCTGCCATGGGCCAACCAATGGCAGTCTTACATTCTGACAGTACCTGTAGTAACTGATGTTCCTGCACATCTAACAACCCAGATGAGATAATAACAGGTAATGTAGAGTTTGGCCCTAGAAAAGCATACCTGAGATGAGCTGGCAATGGTTTCAGCTCTAAATAGGGTGTTTCTTCAACTGAGGGCTTGGCTGGCGGGCTCTCTCTCTTTTCCAAGTGTAGTGGTTCGATTTCGAGAGCCCTTGGCCATACCCCTTTTCCTTCCAATGCTAATACCCGCTCTGCTAGTTCCTCACCATTCACATCATCTAAGTTCATCAAACATGCAGCCAAAGTGTCCTCAACAGTCAAGGACGCATCATCCTCGTCCAGTATCACGTCCACGACATCAATAAGAGAGTAGTTGGCGAACTCACTCGGTCGCCTTATAGACTTTTGCACGTTGAACGTGATTTCTTCATCATTGAGCCTCATCTTGAGCTCCTCAGTCTCGCAATCAATGAGGGCTCTACCTGTGGCCAAGAACGGCCTTCCCAGGATTATGGGAATTTCCTCATCCACCCGACAGTCTAAGATCACAAAGTCCGCAGGGAACACAAACTTCCCCACTTGCACTAACACATCGTCCAAAATGCCTGACGGTCTCTTTACCGTCCTATCAGCAAGTTGCAGCAGCATGGAGGTAGGCCTGACTCTACCAATACCCAGTCTTTTATAGATGGACAGCGGCATCAGATTAATGCTGGACCCCAAGTCACACAGAGCTTTGGCGAAAGCAAAGTTGCCAATGGTACAAGGAATTGTAAAACTCTCTGGGTCAGACAACTTTTCAGCAATAGGACGCGACTCCACTGCACTTCAAGTCTGAGTAAGAGTGACAGTAGCCAAGTCTTGGAAATCAAATTTACGGGACATCAAGTCCTTCATCATCTTGGCATAGCCAGGCACTTCTTTCAATGCATCTATCAATGGGATATTTACCTGTATTTGCTTTAACATGTCCAAGAACTTTTTATACTGCTCATCCTTCTGGTATTTCGCCAGCCTTAGAGGGAATGGTGCTGGTGGTCTCTTTTTTTCTGTTATCTGTCCTCTCTCCCTTTCAACTATCACTTCTGCTGCTGGCTCTGGGGTTTCCTCTAACTCTTTTTCAACTTCATTCTTCCCACTGGATTCTCCTTCAGCTGGTTGTACTGGGACTTTGGTCAATGGAGTAGACTCATCAATTTCAATAGGTACTGGCACAAGTGTATCTGTCTGCCTGCTTTCACGTACCATCTCCTGTTCCAAGTCCAAATATCTGCCATTGCGGAGACTCACTGCCATTAGCTGCTTCGGGCCCTGGTCCCTTGGATTCACATGAGTATCAGCAGGTAAAGTTCCATGAGGACGATTATTCACTGCATTTGAAATTTTCCCCAGCTGTACCTCAATATTTTTAATGGCTGAGTCATGGGCATCTACTCTTTCACTGATCTTGGCAGTTGACCCAATAACTTGTTGCATCATAGCTTCTAACCTGGAGAACCCATCTTTTTGTCTCCCCCCATGTTGTTGTTGAGGGGGATTATATGCCTGTTGCTGAGCCTAGTTATGGTATCCTTGAAATCGTTGGTAAGGTGCCATGTTACCCTGAGGTCTCATGTCACCCATGTTCCCATTGTTGTGCTGCTGGTGAGGTGGTCTATAAGGTTGAACCTGCTGACCCCAAGTCTGACCTCCCTGCCTCTGGCCTCCGTAATTCGACACATAGTTCATGTCTTCTGAATAGGGAATGAGATTGTAGTCTGCATTCCAGTGATTACCCATTGGTTGACTAATGCAAGATGTGCATAATCCCCCATTGGTAGTATTTACAATGTGAACTTGCTGCTTAATCCCTGACTCCTCTACCTTCTTTGTGAGAATACTCATCTGTGTCATTAATGTAGCCATGTTCTCAGCCATATTGTTTGACAGGTCTAATGGCACTAAGTGAACAACTGGGGTAATAGGAGCACCCCTAGTAGTCCACCCCGAATTTTGTGCCATTGTGTCGAGTAAGATCTGACTCTCTCTCCATGTTTTGCTGAGGTAAGCTCCACCTGCTGATGCATCAACATTGGCTTTCATACTATCTGCTAGACCCATGTAGAATCTCTGCCCCAACATCTGCTCAGGAATACCATGATGCGGGCAGATAACCAGCATCCCTTTAAATCTCTCCCATGTCTCTTGCAGTGTTTCCATGGGCTTCTGTCTGAAGCTTATTATCTCATCTATCTGCTGTGTTGTTTTGTTAGGCGGATGAAATTTTCCCAAAAATTGCTTGACCAATTCCTCCAATGTTGTAATAGAGTTGATAGGGAGGGAATTGAGCCAAGTCTGAGCAACACCTGTTACCGAGAACGGAAACAATAACATTCTTAGTGCTTCCGGGGTAACATTCGGCTGCCGTTAGGTTTTGCATATGGACAGGAAGTTCTTCAAATGTTGCTGAGGGTCCTCGACATATGACCCTGAAAATATCCCCTTATTTTGCAACAAATGCAGCATATTATTCGTGATCTGAAAAGACTCTACTTCAATCTGGGGGACCACAATCGCGGTTGCCAAGTTATCAGTTGTGTGTTGTGCCCAGTCATATAGTGGCGCCTCAGGTGCAGCATTTCTTGCTGCAGGGTTGACTAGCCCATCACCAATAATCTCATCATCAATATTAACTCTGTTGTTCAGTTCTGCCATTTCAGATTCTATTGGTTCAATGTTTGTCTGTCGTTTGCTTCTCCGATTGGCTCTGTTCAAGACCCTGAAAACTTTTTCGAGGTCTGGTAAAGCGTAAAAAACGTCACCAATTCTCGAAGAGTTCCTAGGCATACACTTGTACCACCGGTTCAACAAACGTTAGAAATTCAATAAATGAGTGAAATCAAAGAAACTTGACTATAATTAAGAATTTTTGTATTTTTCTTCAACTGTCCTTGATAATACAGTTAAATCCCCGGCAACGGCGCCAAAATTTGATCACGCTCAACTGTGTCTAATAAAAGACTAAGCGGGCATTGCAAATATAATCCAGGGTATTATGCCTAGAGTCGAATCCCACAGGGAATTAACGTATCAAGAGACACTTTTAAAGTACTAAATTCTTATTAGTCAATCTCCTCAAACTTTATGAATAACAATTGGTGGTGTGATTACTACTACAGCTAACTGAATCTATAAAACTAAGAGTAACTAACAAGCAGTTGTAAACAATTGGAATAAAGGTCTAAGGTAATGATTTTCCCCGTTGTTGATTCCCCTAGTTGTATGTTTCCTATAGTTTTGACTTAGTTATGTCTATCATTCATGAACTCTCCAGTTATCATAAATCTCTCTCAAGCACTTATGATAATTTACTAGACGCACTCTCTCAAGCTACGCTAGCTAGATTCACATTACAATTCACTTTAAATTGCACCCGAGGTATCGCTATCTCTATTCTAACCTCAAAACCCTCGGTTATGACTCTCGCCTATACTCCGGGAGTGATGTTATTCAAAAAACTACCTAAATATGCACACTCTCTCAAGCAGATACATAGTAAATAGGAACAACTAGTTGAGGATCCTTTCAACTAACTACAATCAAAGCATATTTGAACAAATAGAGATTAATAACCAACTCAAAAGTATATTAACGTGCCAACGAGTTCATCCCCAGCGGGTTCCACCAAAACCTTAGATTAAAATATTTAGCTACTCATAACAATGATAACAACTACGAAAGAATTCATAGTCAATGGTAAAAGAACAAAAGAGGAAGATATGGATTGATTTCCAAATTGCCTCCTTGCCTCTTGCCCTTGCTTTTCTTGTTCTAACTTTAAAAACCTGATTTTTTCTTCTCTTGGACGAATTGAACCTTTTATAGTTTGGGTAGATTGACTTTGAACTTTCAAAAACACCCTCCAAGTTGTATTTTCCGCGTCTAGACTAGCGCGGGCGCGCTAAGCACGCTCTAATGCCCGCGCTAAGCACGCGCTAGATGGGTTATTTACTGCTTCAGGATATTTGGACTAGCGCAGGCGCGCTAAGCACGCGCTAATGCCCGCGCTAGTGGGGTTCTTCACTGCCTTGGTGAGGTTTCAACCTTTAAATCACCCAGAAAATTTCCCATGGCCTATTCTTCTTCAATTTTGCCAGGTTGTACTCCTCTGAAACATAAAAAATTACCATTATAGTCAATTCATCATCATTTAGTGCACTTAAGACGGTGAAACATCATTAAGTTAGGGTATAAATATGCACTAAACTATGCAATTTTTGTCTATTATCATAGGGGGAAAAAATTAACTCGTGGGATGAATAGAATTCTTCAGTTTTTCTACCCTTAGCTAAAGATCTCGGATTCGATCTATGAAAATTAAGAAAATCGTAACATAGAACGTTTCCTAGTTTAATGGACATTACGCATCATGAATCTGAATTAATAGGGATCCTAAATTAAATATCGGACATCAGGGAAAACCAACAAAAAGTAGAAAATGATGATGTTATGTCATAGAAATTAAACAAGCTGTATATTAGGACAGAAAGTGTATGCATGAATGATATTGTTCTTTCTTTTAATTTTATAATTAGGCTTGCAAGTCTTGAATTATGATAAATCACATGACGAAAGACAAAAGTTCCATTAATTAATAGTTAGTATCTTATTAGTACTGGGTTTAAGACTGCATTTCCTGGAAAAGAAGCTTAATTTCGGTGAGAAAAAAAAATTAATCTCAAGGTCCCCCTCATCACTAAACTACATAAAGCAAAGAATGTGCATCTTATTCCCTTGTTTTCTAGACATAATTTCATCATTTTCTTTAATAAAATAACACCAGATTAAGGAACTACACTAGATTTCAAAGTGATTAAAATTATGATTTAAAGTCAAAAATAACGCGTGAATACGCTAAAAACTAAGAGCCCGTTTGGACATAAGGATTTCTTTTACCTTTTTTCGTAAATTTTTTATTTTGTTTCGAAATCAATGTTTGACCATAAAATTTTCAATTTTCACTTGAAGATGAATTTTTGAATTTTTCGAAAATTTGAAAAACTCCCAACTGTTTTTCACAATTTCCACTTTGACACCCACAAAAATTCAAAAATATCTCAAAATTATATTCATGTCCAAACACAACTCTAATTTTCAATACCATCTTCACTTGAAAAGAATTTCACTTTCTTTTTTGGAATTTTACAATTCTTATGACCAAACGCCCACTAAGAGAAACGTAAGGCACTGTGCAGTAATGCAGATTGGGCTAAGTCAACTTGCAAATGTTTAGGCCCATTTTTATAGGGCCTCAAGACAAGCTCAACATTACGGGCTCCAGGACTCCTCACAGACCATAACGCGCTCTTTGTAAAAATTGCACGGGAAGCCCTATTTGATCGCCCCCATTTAACCTATACCCATATTTTTAAAATTATTTAACATATACCCTAATTTTTAGAACTTCAGGCGCCTCCTTATTCCTGCTACCTGTGCAAACTTCAGCTTATTTAGTGCTGATGTTTTTATAAATGAACTAAATAACTGCAGCTTCATCTGTTGAAGTTTTTGAAAAAGCTTTATGAAAAATTTAAACTTCGGCTTATTTAGTGCTGAAGTTTTTACAAAAGAACTAAATAACTTCAGCATCTTCTGCTGAAATTTTGAAAAAGTTTTATGACAAAACTAATGAATCCAGGATGAAACTTCAGCTTATTTAGTGCTGAAGTTTTTACAAAAGAACTAAATAACTTCAGCATCTTCTGCTGAAATTTTGAAAAAGTTTTATGACAAAACTAATGAATCCAGGATGAAACTTCAGCTTATTTAGTGCTGAAGTTTTTACAAATGAAATAAATAACTATAACAGCTTCTGCTGAAGTTTTTGAAAAGCTTTATAACAAAACTAATGAATCCAGGACAAACTTCAGCTTATTTAGTGCTGAAATTTTTACAAATGAACTAAATAACTTCAGCATCTTCTGTTGAAATTTTTGAAAAAGCTTTACGATAAAACTATTGAATCCAGGACAAACTTCAGCTTATTTAGTGCTGAAATTTTTACAAATGAACTAAATAACTTCAGCATCTTCTGTTGAAATTTTTGAAAAAGCTTTACGATAAAACTATTGAATCCAGGACAAAATTTCAGCTAAAACATGCTTAAGTACAGCAAATAGAGAACAAAACTCTAGTAGAATGCTTAAGTTCAGCAATTACAAACAACTTCAGGCCCGTCTCCTATAAAGTTTGTGTGATTGCCTTTGCTACTTCAGGCCCGTATGCCTGAAGTTTATGCGAAAAGTGGGTACGCTTGCAATTTTTTTTGCAAAGCGGGTATAAGTTAAGACGTGACACAAAAAACGGGTATAAATTCAAATCCCCCGTGCTCTTTTGTGGGTTAAATTGCTCGGGGTAGCCATTTTTCCCGCTGGTAATCGAGAAATAGCCAACTTTTGCAAAGTCGTTGAAAAATAGTCATTGTTTTGCTGAAACACGAAAAGTTCCAACATAATATGAGGGATTATGGAGCTCCTACGTATAAACTTTCATCATATTATGTTGGAACCAGAGGCGTATCCAGGATTTCAAGAGCATGAGTGCACCATGAGCGCTAGAGACCCAAGTTTCCGAGACAATGTCTAAGAGATATATTGTTGGTTTGGAATTTTAAAAGTCAAAATAAAGACTAAAAAGAGAAGGATAAAAAAGAAAAAGAAAATGTGTAACCAATAAAAAAGGAAAAAAGAAACAAAAAAGTGTGTTTAAGTAGAAGAAATGGCAGGGGCACGGGGATTTAACCCTATATATTATTAAAATATAATTTAAAAGAAAAAGAACAGGGGGATCGAATCTCTAACTAAAAGGCAGAAGGTGCACCTTCTTACCAATGTACTATAGTGCCCACTTGAGCTTGGGTTCATCCGTGTTAACTTAAGTATTATTGTTGAAATTCATTAGTGCTATACATGATTTTAAGGAGAAGATGATGGGTTCACGTGAATCCACTCCCTCCCCTTTACATCTTCTCCTGGTTGGAACTCCAGCACACGGAAAATTCTCGCATAATATGCGGGATATGGAGCTCCTACATACAAACTTTCAGCATATTATGATGAAACTCCAGCACATTATAAAATTCTAGCATATTATACTGGAACCTCATATGTAAAAAAATCGAATTCTAGCATATTATGTTGGAATATTTCTGGATTTTTAAGAATATTTTTGTTTATATTTTATCTTTACATGAAAGTGGCTAAATTTAGATTACTTTTGACAATGTGGCTATTTTTCAATTACTACCTGCAAATATGGGTATTTTTCTAATCCCCCCCCCCCCCCCCCCACCCTCTCTCCTTTACATCCGCCCCTGGTTGGAACTCCAGCACACAGGAAGTTCTCGCATAATATGCGGGATATGAAGCTCTTACATATAAACTTCCAGCATATTATGATGGAACTCCAGCACATGATAAAATTTCAGCATATTATACTGGAAGCTCATATGTTAAAAAATTGAACTCCAGCATGTTATGCTGGAATATTTCCAGATTTTTAAGATTATTTTTATTCAAATTTTATCTTTATATGAAAAGTGACTAAATTTCAACTACTTTTGAAGTTTTAACTATTTTCGATTACCACATGCAAATATGACTATTTTTGAATTTTTTCCCTTTTGTGGGAGAACATCATAGAGCACAAAACTGACATTATGATGGAGTTTCACATGTGAAATTTTAAATTCTATGACAATGAATATTTTTCAATTACAATGCTGAAAAGTGGCTAGCACACGCTATTACTGTCATTTTTTAGGCCAAAGTTTCAAGATTTTTAAAATAGAATAGGAAGGATAATAAAAAATCAGTGTAACAAAGAATATAATGATCGGTTCATATTTTAAGAATATTCGATTATTAACGCATGGTTTATAATAACTAGCTCATCAAATGCAGTGACAAATTTACATTAAAGAGCCTGTAAGACACTATGGCCATATGTTATTTTGTATTTAGCTCTTCTTTTTCTTCTCCTTTTCTTTAATTATCCGTTCTTTTGTCTTTCTATTTTTCTCTTTCACGACCATTCACTATAGGTCGTGATGGCGCCTAACTGTATTGGTAAAAATGAATATTACATTGGGAGTTAATTATGTGGTTGACATGGCAAGACATGTGGATCATTAGAAAAGCAACAACTGGAAAGAAGCACTAAAAGAATGTTTACCTTAAAAATGGTATTAAGAATTAGATTTGGTTTGTGGTTTTAAAAATACGTGTTTTATCTTAATACTAGTTGTTATGTGAATAATGTTAAGTGTAAATAAGCGAGAAATGATAAGCAAACCAGTGTGGTCACAAGATTGGGGGTCTCGAGCTCAGCGATATAGGACCTCGAGGGCAACCTTTAACGGTTGACAATGAACAATAAATGAAGAACAAGGATTGAATATAACAAATGAAGAGCAATAAATCTATAAAGTCACTGTTGAGCACATTTAAGCAAGAAAAGTAGAGAATGTTCTATTGCAGTAGATATTCATGTGTGTTACAAGACAGCGGTCCCCTTTATATAGGAGGGGAGAATCCCAACATTGTACATGTCTAATTATGACAAAGAAATGCTATTGATACAACTATATAATACTCAATACGGACTTATACTATTTCTTGCAGACTTTGTCAGTTCTAACCATGTGTTCTTGGGAATTTTTCGCCTTTCCATGACGGTCATCGATTTTCATACTGCTTCGAGGTATGCTGTGATGAACCTTCGACATGCCCCCTCGAGGGGAGCACTTCGGGGTCGGGCCCTAGACTCTGCCTCGAACCTCTTGAGATCGGGCTTGGAATGCCACAGAGGCCTTAAAATCGGACTCCTCGATTTTGGTCGTATACAAAGAGACACGAGTCGCTACAGATACGAGTAAATCACCCACGAGATGAAAAGAAATGGTTGCTCGAGTCTCTTTAGTTATTTGAAGAGGCACCGGTGGAATGAACCAAGACAGTAAAAAGGGAAGATTCATGAATCAACAATTAATGAGTATGGATGATAACAAATGTTATGGAATCATCATGAACAATTACGATTACCAATCATAACATCTCATTAATATCATTAATGATCAAAATGATTCGGTCATAAAAGGGAAAAGGCGTTGTACTTGAAGAACTCTATGTAAGGGAAAGAAATGTCATTTGTACCGACACGTTCTGATTATTATTGGAATATACTTACTTACTTGTGCTTTTCAATCAATTACTTTGCCATTTTCTATTTTTTATTTCCTTTCTTATTGAGAGAGTATTGCATTTCTTAATTATCAGTAGCCCGAGTACTTCTAAAAATAGGCTTTGACTGAGAATCTAATTATGTCTAATGTCAATGACAACAACCAGCAGGTGAAAAGAACTCCAATTCCATCACCTCAAGGAACCCCACGCATTTGATGAGAAGCATCACCAGAAAGATCCAATATTCATAACAATGAACAACATGAAAATGAACAAACTGTCGAGCAGGATGTTGTGAAGCAGTTAATTGCTGAGTACGAGAATGATGCTCTCCAGGCTTTCGTGAGGGGACTACCAACTGCGCCACACACACCTCCACCAAATAATACTGCAACTGTGAAAATTCCACGATCAGGGTTGGCTAATTCTGGAAGCGAAGGAACTCCCAACGAGTCACGTGATGGGAGACTAGGTACGCCTAATAATTCTGATTTATAAACTTTAATACTAACCTTGCAGAAACAGGTGAAAGAACAAAACGACTGTATTGAGAAAATACCCGGCGTACCACCTCTGATCAACTGAGTTGATATCGACAAGTATTCGCAACAACCATGGAAACCAAGCGCAACTCCATTACCAATTCCAAAATAGTTAAAAATGCCTGACATCCCGAAATACAATGGAACGACCGATCCACGTGACCACGTTACTACATTCACAGCGGGAGTAAAAGTCAATGATTTAACCAAGCAAGAGATTGAATCTGTGCTGGTCAAAACGTTTGGGGAAATACTCACCAAGGGAGCGTTAACATGGTACTCTCTTTTGCCCAAAAATTCTATTGACTCTTTTGCTAAGCTTGCAGATCTATTTATAAAAGCACACTCGGGTGCACAAATATATGGAGGATGTATTTAAACTAAAGCAAGGAGATACATGACTGCTTCGAAAATTTGTAGACAGATTCCAACGTGAAATAATGTTGCTACTTTTCACGACCCAAATTCCTAACCTTAGTGATCGTGATGGCGCCTAACACCACACTTGCTAGGCAAGCCAATGTTAGCGGGAAATGGGATGTGATCGCATAGAGAAGGGGGGATTTGGGAAGTGCGTTTGCATGGGGAGGGGTGCGATCGCACACGGTATTGACCTCCCCCTCCCCCCCCCCCAGGCCTGATTTAAAGCTATGCGATCGCATAGCATACAATGCGTTCTCCAGCTTGCCCGGCTAATATAAATACCTGTTAAAAACGGGCAGAACCCTTTCTTCTCCAAATTTTTGAGGTTCCAGCCCTAAAAATGATTTTTCTTCAAAAATCTTCATCCCCAATTCATAGGTAATCAATTCCAAACTTTTCTCTTTCAATTCCTTACTATTTTGCATCACTTTTAAAGCAAAAACAAAGAATTTTCATGGTAAAAATTGAAGGTTTGAGTAGAATTAGGGAGTTGTAAAAATCGAATTTTTATATCAAATTAAGGTCGGATTTCAAAACTAACATATTTGGGTTCGTGGGTGAATGGGTAAACGAAATTTGGTCCGAACCGAGTTTAGACGAAGCGGGCCGGGGGTCGGATTTTTACTTTTTTTTAGAAAACTTAGGAAACATTATAATTTTCAATAAAGTTAGTTCCTTTAACATTAGTTAATGATATTAAGTTAATTTTGATTATATTCGAGCAAGTTAGAGGTGAATTCAAAAGGGAAAGCAATAATTGAGCAGTGAGTGGCCTGCAGAATTGAGGTAAGTGTTTGGTCTAACTTTGGCTTGAGGGAATAGGACTCCCCACTTGTCTGCTATGTGAAATTCATGGGTGTGGTGTATAGGTGAGGTGATGAGTACCTATGCACCACCCAAATTGGTTGTTAAACATGATCCCCTTCCCGTTCCCCACTTATTTGATCGTTATCTTATTTGTTATATGTTCATTTTTTATCCTATGACTATTTGGCCTTGTTGAATTGTTTTTAGATATTGTTGTGACTATTTGGAAAAAGTATTGGTTGTTTGAGCTGGTTTCCTTGTGATATAAAAAAATGGTTGAGCGGTTTGACATTGTGTTTACAAAATAAATACATATATTTTGATATTCTTGTTGGTTTTCATGGTTGAGAGGATATTGATGAAGTTATGAGAAAAATGCAATTTTTTATTTATAATTGTTGAGACAAAATATTGTGAAAAGCTTGGCATGAATTGTGAAATTTATGAATAAGTTGGTATGATATGTCTGGTGGGAGCGGGTTGCACGCCGCAACAAGAAGTGATAAGGGAGGACAAGTGGGATCGGGTTGCACGCCGCAACAGGAGTAATAAGGATGATATATTTAGGGAGGATCAATAAGGGAGGACAGGTGGTAGCGGGTTGCACGCCACAACAAGGAGCGATAAGGGAGGACATTTATATTTTACTGATTTTCAAAGGAAATAAAGTTTTGAAAAGCTTAAATATTTATTTTACCGCTCTTTATATATTTTTGAAACCATTTTCATTTAAAATTAAAGATTTGAGATTTGGAATGTTATTGAGAATTGGTTATAGCTGAGACCTGAAAAGGGCAGCTGAGTTATTCTAAGTTGTTGCAGCATCTATTTAATTATTTGTTTAGATTTTCCTTTCTTGCTTTATATTTATTGTCTCAGTTATATTTTTTCTTGTTCGTGTAGAATTGTGTTATTGTGAATGTTAGTGACACGGGTATATATTGTTAATGCCCCGCCTTAGCCTCGTCATTACTTCGCCGGGGTTAGGCTCGGCACTTACTTAGTACATGGGGTCGGTTTTACTGATACTACACTCTGTGCTCTTTTGCACAGATCCATGTACTAGTCAGCAGTAGAGGATTTCAGGATGACCATCGATTCATTTGGAGACACGAGGTACATCTGCCGGCGTTCGCAGAATCCAAAGTCTTCTCCTAGTGTCATTTACACTGTTTTATTATATTCATAACAATTACACTATTTCTTTCAGCCATTATTTGTAGTATTCTTTAGTAGTTCGTGGATTGTGACACCAGACCCTGGGGTAGTCTTAGAATTATTTATATAATTAGTTCGTGGTTCGTTTCAATTAGTTGGTTATTATTATTATTTGATTTTATTGTTGTTGGGAATTATTTTAATTAAGTTCATTTTAAATTAATTTATTTATGCTGAAGCAATTAATTAAGGAAATTAGTTAATCGACTTCTAACATTGGCTTGCCTAGAAAGTGTGGTGTTACGCACTGTCACGATCACTAAGGTTGGGAATTTGGGTCGTGACACTACCAAGAGTACCTGACAATTGGGCGGCCATGGCATTTACAAGCAATTTAAACGAGAAAAGTTCAGAAGCTACGAAGAGGCTTAAAGAGTGCCTACGAGAATTCCATGCCAAGACGTGGAATGATGTCTATAATAGGTACAGTACCAAGTTGCAGATCGAATAAGCTATCGTAGCTCAATCAAGGGTTGAAGAAAATCAGGTTCGAGGCGGTCAGAATATGAGAAGAGAACCGGTAAAAATAGGTACGAGCCTTATATGGGACCTTCGGGGCGAGAAGCTCGTTCCAAACCTGAAAACGTGCGAGCTAATCATAGATTTGCAAACAGAGATTCAGGTTTGTCATCATCGAGATTCAGAAAAGATCGAGGGAACGTAACATAGATACTTATGCAAATGCAATGATTGGGGACTACAATTTTAACGTGAGTACTTCCGAGTTGGTCGCTATTTTAAGAAGCATGGGGGATAAGGTACGATGGCCTAAAGAGATGAGATCAAATCCTAATAGAAGAAACCCAGATTTCTGGTGCGAGTTCCACAATAATCACGGGCATAGAATATCAGACTGCAGGTTATTGCAAGGCGAGGTGGAACACTTATTGAAGTAGGGTTATCTGACAGAGTTGTTCTTTGGAAAAAACAAACAAGCCTGTTTGAAAAATAGACAATAGCCCCTAAATCCTCCGTATCCAAAGAGAACAGTAAATGTGATAAACGGTGGAGAAGAAGTCAACGGCATAACTTATACAACCGTGAGTAAAACAACAAAGTTCACAATAACTCACGAGAAGCGAACTCGCCAAACTCTGGAGGACGACAACATAACATTTGATGATGCAGATGCTGATGGATTAATGATTCCCCACAACGATGCACTGGTAATATCTTTACTTATACGTGATACTAATGTAAAGCGAGTCTTGATTGATCCAGGTAGCTCTGTGAATATCATTCTATTGCGAGTGGTGAATAAAATGCTGATGGGCGACCGTGTAGTTCCCAAAGCACGTTCCTTATCCTGGTTTGATAACTAAACTGTTATTACAAAGGGTGAGATTGAGCTAAGCACATATGCAGAATGAGTCATCAAAGAAACGAAATTTCAAGTGATAGACACAAATATGGCCTATAATGTGATTCTTGAGAGGCCATTGATTCACGATATGGATGTTGTGCCATCTACATTACATCAGGTTATCAAATTCCCTTCAAAATGGGAAATTCAACAGATTCGAGGAGATCAAAAAACTTCAAGGAACATTAACTCGGTGATACAACCAAGTCAAAAAGATATGAGTGCAAATCAGAAAGATGCGGGTGTAAGTGAGGAAGATGCGATAAATCAAATTTCAACATAAATTGCATAAAATAAAAAAAAGACGTGGATTACAGACCAGATGTAATTCAGGAGCCAGAGGGAAATGAAAACATTAAAACAACGATTGAGGAGCTCGAAGCTGTTCCACTATTCGAACAATGTCCAGATCGAAGAATTCATTTCGGAGCAAGGTTAAACCCAGAAAGGAGAGGTAAGTTAATTGAATATATAAAAGCGAACGCAGATTGTTTTGCATAGTCCAATTCAGATATGACAGGTATAACCCCCGGAGGCGATGACTCATAAATTAAATAAATATTATCCGTACTTGTCAAACAAAATAAGAGGAAGCAAAGATCATTCAAAAATCAAGTGATCGATGAAGAGGTACATAAACTCTTAAAGATTGGTTCAATACGCGAGGTAAAATATCCTAATTGGTTAGCTAATATTGTGGTAGTTCCGAAAAAGAACAGTAAATGGAGAGTTTGTGTAGATTACACTGACTTAAATAAAGCATGTCCGAAGGATTCATTCCCTTTACCGCATATAGATCAATTGATTGATTCTACCATAGGTCACAAATTATTAAGCTTTTTAGATGCGTACTCTGGTTATAATCAAATAAAAATGGACCCCTTAGACGAAGAAAAAACTTCATTTCTTACAAACAGGTGGACTTATTGTTACAAAATCATACCTTTTTGCTTGAAAAATGCTGGAGCCACGTATCAAAGGTTGGTGACCAAGATGTTCCAAGAACATCTAGGGAAGATGATGGAAGTATACATTGATGATATGTTGTGCAAATCTACACAAGCAGAAGATCATTGTCAACGTCTTTCAAATACCTTCGAGATCCTTTGCAGATTATGAAACTGAACCCAGAAAAGTGTGCTTTTGGCGTAGCTTCAAATAAGTTTCTCGTATCTAATAGAGGAATTGAAGTAAATCATGCACAAATTAAAACTATTGAGGAAATACTTGATATAATCACAAGCAAAAAAGAGGTACAAAGATTGACAAGTAGGATTGCAGCGGTGGGAAGATTCATTTCAAGATCTTCAAAGAAAAGCTTTAAATTCTTTTCAGTGTTAAAGAAGCAAAATCAGTTTGAATGGACCGAGGAATGCCGACAAGCCCTCACATATTTGAAGGCATATTTATCAAATTCTCCCCTACTGTTAAACCAAAGTATGGAGAAAGACTATTTGTATATCTTGTAGTTGCAGAAGTAGTTGTAAGTGCAGTCTTAGTAAGAGAGGACAAAGGTAAACAATATCCTATTTACTATGTTAGTAAGTCTTTATTAGATGTTGAAACTAGATATCCTCGTCTAGAGAAACTTGTTTTATCATTAATCATGGCAGCTAGGAAATTGAGACCATATTTTTAATGTCATCCTATCTCCGTAGTAACTGCATATCCCTTAAGGAATATTTTGCATAAACAATAATTGTCAGAAAGATTAGCCAAGTGGGCAATAGAACTAAGTGAATACGACATTAGTTATCAACCTAGAATAGCAATAAAGTCTCAAGTTTTAGCAGATTTTGTCGCAAATTTTAGTACAAAATAATTTCTGAAGTAGAAAAGGAATTACGAATTTTTACTGGAGCTAATCCAGGCATGTGGACTTTATTTACAGATGGCTCTTCAAATGTCAAATGAGCCGGTTTGGGTATTGTCTTAATCCCACCCTCAGGTGAAAGTATTAGACAAGAAATTAAATGTTACCCTATTACTAACAATGAAGCAGAGTATGAAGCTGTAATTGCAGGTTTAGAACTAGCACGAGAACTCTCCATAGAGGAAATCGTGATTAAAAATGACTCTCAACTAGTAGTCAATCAGATGCAGGGGACTTACATTGCTACAGAGGCACGAATGCAACAATACTTGGAAAAGGCACGAAAACTGGTCAGGCAATTCCAATCATGGAAGATCGTGCAAATACCCAGGGTAGAAAACGCAGAAGCAGACGCATTGGCTAACCTTGCTTCAGTTGCAGAAGTAACGAGTGGAGAAACTTCTATTGTAATACATTTATTTCATTCAGCACTTGACCAGGATAAACATGAGGTAAGCTTTAATAATTTAACCTGGGATTGGAGAAACAAGATTGTTAATTTTTTGCAATACGGGATCGTACCTGAAGGCAAGAAGGAATCTCAAGTGCTACGACGAAAAGCTGCTCGTTACTGTTTAATCCGATATAATCTATATCGGAAAATGTTTGGCGGTCCTTTAGCAAGGTGCCTTGGACCTTATCAAACAGAGTACGTGATGAGAGAAGTACATGAAGGACATTGCGGAAATCACGCAGGTGGGAGATCTTTAGTTAAAACACTAATTAGGGCAGGATACTACTGACCCAAAATGGAAGAGGATGTAGAAAATTTTGTAGCCAAGTGTGATAAGTGACAACGATATGCCAACAATATGCATCGACCTGTAGAGTAATTACATACAGTTATTTCCCCATGGCCATTTATGATATCGGGAATGGATATAGTAGGGCATTTACCACAAGCTAAAGGAAAGGTACGGTTTTTATTAGTGCTTTCAAAATGGGTAGAGGTAGGAAATTTCAAACAGGTACGAGAAAAGGAGGTAAAAGATTACATTTGGCGAAACATTATATGCCGGTTTGGAGTTCCAAAGGAAATCATATATGATAATGGCCCACAATTTATAGGCTCGAAAATCATAGAGTTCTTTCAAAGTTGGCAAATCAAACGAATAATCTCTTCACCTTACCATTCCGTGGAAAATGGACAAGTTGAGTCAACAAATAAGATTATCATCAATAATTTGAAGAAGAGATTAGAAAAATCAAAAGGGAATTGGCCTGAGGAATTACCAGGAGTGTTATAGGCTTATAGAACCACATCAAAAACAGCCATGAGAGAAACACCATTTTCGCTTGTGTACAGTTCAGAAGCTTTAATCCAATTGAAATAGGAGAACCAAGCACGAGATTCACATTGGCAACATAAGATTCTAACGATGAGGAATTAAGAACAAACTTGGACTTACTCGAACAAAGAAGAGAAGCAGCTTTAATACGGATGGCAGCACAAACGCAAATCATAGAACGATACTACAATAGAAAGGCTCACCTCAGGTACTTCATTATTAAAAAGGTTTTCCAATCAGCGAAAACAACCGGAGCAAGAAATTAAATCCAAATTGGGAAGGATCCTATAAAGTTCGAAGTGTCGCTGGTAACAATTTTAGATGATAGGAAAAAATCTAGCACATACCAAATGATGATATTAGACCTGAAATACACGCACAAGCAACATTATTCTCGGTCTAGGGTTACAACCTTTCTGATGGAAATATAAAGGGTTAAGCAGTCATCATCTAAATTATATATACCTCCGAGTCCCGTATGTTTTTCCTTTTCAGGAAATGGACCACATGGAAGGAATAATCAAATGCTCGAAATTTCATACTTCTAAGCTCTAACACTTGGGGGACTATATATAAGGAAGGCAAAGAAGACTGAAAAAGTCATAATTCAAGTCAAGCCTAAGGACCTACACAACAAATCGAAAGTTAAGAGCAAAGTCAAAAGCTAAAAACGCAAGCCTGATTCAAAAACCTATGAAAATGTTTAGGTTAAAGAAAATATTTAGTCATGGGTTGCAAGATATACCCTTGACTTTTGTAAAATATGTTGTAAAGAAAAAGCTATGAAAGAGTTCTAGATGATACTTGATATAAAGTATGATACAATTTGAAAGTTCGAATGATACAAAACTTCCTCAAAGCTATTCAAAGAAACGTGTGTGTTCATATTTTTTCTTTTGTATGTTTACACCATTATGAAGTTGAGGCGTCTTCTTCATTAAGTGTCATTTATAAAAGGGCCTCTTTAACAAATCGTTCTTGTTTCAAAAAGTCACGAAGTACCGAAGCATTTTTAATGCATAATAAAAGAGTAATACAGAAACTCGAAATAAAATATCATAGAAGTTGAACAAAAACTTAGAAAATAATATTATAATAACTTGGTTAAAACTAAGTGTAAACTTAGTTCCAACCTAATTGTCTTATACAAAAAACACCCAAAACATACTAGGGGTAAGACTTTCCAAAACATTACCCCCAAATAAGACCAGGGGTAAATCTCCAAATATTCCACCAATAAAAAAACAAAGTAACATTTCAAACTTTTAAAACTTTCACTGTGGGGCAGAATCTGAACTACTAGGATGAAGAATGGCATCATCAGCAGAAGGAAGAGCAACTTGAGCAGGAGGAACTTGAACAACAGCCTCACCACGAGCAATTTCATCACCCTCGGGAATGCAAACCTCAGGTGAAGAAAAGCTTTGACTCTGCTGGGTCTTTTCAATCGTCTCTTTAGTCTTTGCAATTTCAGAATCTAAGTCAAAGTCTTCCCGGCTTACTTCCATTAACATTTCGAGGCATGTGTTAAAGAAAGCCCAACTAACATCAATAACAACTTTATCTTCGAGGGCTTCATAGTCCTTTTCCCACTACTCAACCTCAGCTCTTAACTCATCCTTTTCATTGAAGGCAAAATCATAAGAAGCTTGTAGGGGGCAAGATATCTCTCTAAAAATTGAACCTTTTCTAAAGATACACAAAGATCTTCTTGAGTTTGTGTGAGCGTTTGAACAAGATACCCAGAGTAAGCTTCTTTTTGGTTCAGCAATTCCTTTAAACTCTTAATTTCTTCAGAAGCCTTGGAAAGTTGTTCAGCAAATGAAGACTCGAGAAGATTCTTATCTTTGCCTGCCTGGTTAGATGAGGCTTTCTCAACTGCTAATTCCGCTGCCATAACCTTCACTTGCTGCTCTAAGGTGCACTTTTCTTCCTCTAAGATCTCCATCTCAAGTTGAAGACCCTCGAACTGCTCTTTCCAGTTGTCCGCCTCAATGTGATAATCATTCATCAACTAGTTTGTATGGACGATCCTTTTCATCATCTCCGTTTCGATGATATTGATCTACACAATGAAAAAGAGGAATGTGATATCAGTAAAAGAGAAATCACGTAAAATAAAAAGACAAGGTTTATACTTTTAAAGACGAATGCACAATATCATTCGTCCACGTTAGAGAGCTGTGATTTTCCAGTTTTGACTTCTCAATTGGGCCAATCAGTTGTTTCAGCCATACATCAGCTTGGCCAGATTTCTTCAAAAGATTACCATCTTCAAGAATCTCGATGGTAACTTGTTTCATTGCCCTACTGTTACTAGAGGAACCCACTTCAACATAGGAAGTTGTAACAGTAGGAGCAGTCGAGGAAGTCGAAATAGCCACGGGCGGAGCAGTGGCAACAACAACAGGTACGGGGAACTGAGTTTCAATTGGAGCAGACATAGGAAAATAGGCAAGAGGCGTTTCCTTAATAATAAACCCAAAGATTTCTTCATCAAACCCACGAGAAAAGAGTTGTTCAGTAGAGTCACAGGGTGCGACATGCGTCTCTTCATCATAACACTCACTAAGGTAGCACTTTTAGACTCGGGCATGGGAACAGAACTAGGAGGGGGAGTATCTTCGTCATCTGAAATGACCCATCTCCTAGCTCGTGGCTTACGAACCAACGAGCCTTCGTCCCATTCCTCTTCATCCTCGGAGTTATGTGTTCTATCAGCTTTTCTTTTTGACGAAGAACTCAAGATTATCTCTTGTGCCTTTGATAGAGAGAGCCTCGAAGAAGTGATTGATGCAACACTCACACCTCGAATGGGAAACTCTAATAAAGAAAGAAGTTAATAATATCCAAAATAAACATGGAGGCAAGTAAGAAAGTGAAAGAGAAAGTTACCATGAGTCTTTACTTTCCACCCAATATGTTAGAAAGGTATTTCCAAGACCTTTCTTCCATAGAAGCAGCGGTTAACAATTTTTCTACCCAACCAAGGAATCAGGAATCTCCTCAACAGTTCTTATGGTTGTGAAAAAGAGAAGTAAGACAGTTACGAGATTACAAGTTCTTCACAAAAAAAAGAGAAATAAAATATTGAAAGAGAGACTTACGTGCAAAGTTCTACTTTTCAGGGAAGTGCATGTTCTCTTCACCCACTAACCCACTTGTAGGAGCAGCAACGAATCGAATATACCATCCACGATCTTTGTCATCTTCAGGGCTAACCAAAACCCTCTTACTACTCGCCACTAGAGTAAAAATCCCATAGCGGAATAATTTGGGAGAGTAAAGATGAATCAAATGGTAAAAGGTTAAGGGTAAAGAGGCCAAATTTGACAAGTATCTAAGGCATGCTAGAGCCCTCCATACAAGAGGACCAATCTGTCCTAAACACACATCAAAGAAACGACAAAACTCAATGATAACTGAGTCAATAGAAGACCTAAAACCTAATGTGAAGGGATATGTATACACAAAAGAATAACCAGCTTTAAAGGAAGTGATCCTTTGGTTTGCACTAGGTACTAAAATCGGGAAGTCAAATTTCTAATAGCAATATCTCTGCACAAGAGAAACTAGACCCTCGGTAATCTGGGAAGGGTAAAGATCAGCACGATCGTGAGAAGTCATGGAAGTAACTTGATTTTTAATTAATTCTCTATTAGTGACAAAGGAAAGTTCAACGGGAATAATCTCATCGACAGTAGGTTCACGAAGCTGTTCACTAGAATCCCTACTTCTAGCGGAAGATCTATGTGAAGAAGAAGCCCTAGTTCTAGAAGATAATGGAGAAGTAGTATTGGGTTGAGAAGAAGAACCACATATAGAAACATACCCTAAACTATCTAACCTACCACCTCTCCTACTCCTGATAGGAGCAGAAGAAGGGGGAGGTTCATCTACTATGACAACTTTTCGAGGATCAGGATTTGAAAAAGACATAGTTGTATGAGGAAGTAGTATGTAATGAAGAGCAAGAGCAAATTGTGAATGCAGAACACTGTAGAGAGTTTTTCGTAAAATAAAAGGAAAAGGAAAATGGTGTATTTATATGAAGAAACAACTGTCATGTAAATGGGTAATGATGGAAACGTCATTATGAAAACAGTCACTTCGTGACTAACGCAGTCGCAAAAAAGCCCTAAAACCCGCTGAAGAGTTGCAGAGCCAATTGGTGACTGTCACATGTCACATTCATTAAATAGAAGTGACATACGACGTATTGGTTAAGAAGAAGATACAATGGTACGTGAGAAACGACAGCAAAAAGATACCCGCCATAAATGTGATCCACTTCCCAAATATTCAGTTGCTGAATAATTGGTAAGTAGGGGGACTCTCTGTATTGGTAAAAATGAATATTACACGTGGAGTTAATTATGTGGTTGACATGGAAAGACACGTGGATCACTAGAAAATCAACAGCTGGAAAGAAGCACTAAAAGAGACACGAGTCTCTACAGATACGAGTAAGTCACCCACGACATGAAAAGAAATGGTTGCTCGAGTCTCTTTAGTTATTTGAAGAGGCACCGGTGGAATGAACCAAGACAGTAAAAAGGGAAGATTCATGAATCAACAATTAATGAGTATGGATGGTCACAAACATTACGAAATCATATTAAACAGTTACGATTACCAATCATAACGTCTCATTAATATCATTAATGATCATAATGATTTGGTCATAAAAGGGAAAAGACGTTGTACTTGAAGACCTCTATATAAGGGAAAGAAATGTCATTTGTACATACACGTTCTGATTATTATTGGAATATACTTACTTACTTGTGATTTTCAATCAATTACTTTTCTATTTCCTATTTTTTATTTCCTTTCTTATTGAGAGAGTATTGAATTTCTTGATTATCAGTAGCCCGAGTACTTCTAAAAATAGGCTTTGACTGAGAATCTAATTCTTCGGTTAAACACAACGCCGCCATCAGGCAAGCCAACAGTGATTTACTAATTTGATTGCTCATTTTATAACTTTCTAGTTCACAAAGTTTAATAAGAAAAGGAGTTTTACACTTCCAAGTCACGGGAACGTACAACATTTGTAATTTATAAAAGAATTGAAAGGCGATAATAATGTACGGAACCTAAGCATCAACTCGTATAACCCCAAAACCCGGTGTCACGAGTGCATGAGCATTTTTCTAAAGAGTAAAATAATAATAATACATCTGTCCAGAATATAAATAAGACAAGATAAAATAAACAGTGCAATGGAGACTCGGTGAACTGCGATGTGTAGCCTGAATTGCAGCTCACATAAAGTCTTCTTAACAGATGTGCCTACGCGCCAAGGTGATCACCAAATGATCCTATCAGATCCTGCACATAATTCAGAAGTGCATCACGAGTACGTAAATCAACGCGTACCTAGTAAGTATCTAGACTAACCCTGGAGAAGTAGTGACGAAGGGTCGACATCGACATTACTAGAGGTCCAATAAAATAATATAATAATTCATAATATATATGAAGTGCACAACAATATTGGGGTAAATCTGTAAATTTTATAATCTTCCCAAAATTCCTTTAAAATATAAATTCCTCGATCTTGTATTCTACCTTACTAGCTCAGAAAATGTCAAGTGTCAATATCAAATAAATAAGGGATACCATAAAATGTCGGGCATCAGTGGAAGATTTATCTCGTGAATATTCGGACTACTAGCGATATAACGCACGATTTTGCCGATGTCGTTCGGCCCGATCCAGAATAATGTGTAGATTGCCGACAGTCAAGCGACGCGAACCATAAATGCATCTATTATACTGCCGAGGCGTTCAGCCCCCTCCACAAGAAAGGAAGGAAATTATCGAATTACGAGACACACGCGTACAATACAGTACATGAGCACAAAAAGAATATAGTCTTTACCGTTTCTCAAATAACTTGCCCAAAACTCAAAGTGATAAGGCTCAACCTAGCATACATATATTTATTTCTAAATAAATTTCAGTTATAACTTTAATTAATTAAGCCAGCATAACGAGTTCAAATAATTTAATTTTTGCAATGATAAAGTCCTAATTAAGTCTACCGGGACATAAACATGTTTTAGATACGTACGGACTCTCGTCACCTCGTGCGTACGTAGCACCCACAACTAGTTGCACATAATAGTAACTATCACCTAGGGGTAGTTCCCCCCTCATAAGATTAGACAGGAAACTTACCTCGCTCCAAAGTTCCACAACCGACTCCATCGCCTCTATAATTCTTCAATTTAAGGCCAAACTATCTGAAACTAGTCAAAGAAATGTGCAAACAATAAAAATATACTCCAATACCCGTAATAAATCATTTTATAAAATTTCCAACTCCGCTCAAAAAGTCGATAAAGTTAATCCTCGGGCCCACGTGCTCGAATTACGAAAATGTCAAAGATAAACTTTACCCACAACGAACTCAAGCATATAACTTAGTCCTAATTCCATTTCCAAAATCGTGGTCAAAATCCAAAAATACCAATTTCTAGGTTTTCTACCAAAATCCCAATTTCTACAAATTCTCATGCTTAAATCCATATATAAACTATGTTTTTAACTCACAATGTGAATAAATCACTTATCCCATAACAGTTGATGAAGATGTCACTCCAAAATTACTCCAAAATTGGCTCCTATTGACGAAATGAAGTGGAATTGAGCCAAACTCCCGTTTTAAAAGAACACACTGCCCAGCCCGACCTTCGCACCATTAGCCGCTTCTGCGGCTCCTCACTTGAGGAAATTCCCATCGCATGTGTGGTTCCCACTAACCCATCCAAGTCTTCTTCTGCGGACAAAAAACCCCCTCCTAAAGTCTCTCTTCTGCGGAGCCTTGACCGCTCTTGCGACCCTTCGCCCAGCTGCCTGATAATTAGGGATTATAGTTCATTTCACACTTCTTATTACTTGAGTTTGGATTAAAAATGTATACAAAATAGTCCCAAAGGCTTACATGTTGTACTTGTTTGCAGGGTTTGGTCAAAAAGGTGACAATTAGTAAAAACCATCTCAAAAAGGAGTGCAACATGCACAAGTACCAAGAACAAGTCCAAGCACAGTTCAACAGATCCATTGTGGTCCCATTCCATCTAGTGCGGTCCGCACTGAGGTGATTCATAGAGGTGCATATTTTGGAAACTCAAGCACTGCAGCCACAAAGCATTTTTTGCGGACCGCAGCGGACTCACTGCGGCCGCAATCGAGTTTGTGCGATCCGTAAATATGGGGTTCAGAGAGTTGGGAGTTTGGAGGTTATTGCCAATGCGGTCCGCGGTCCCTTTTTTTGTGCGGACCGCAGTAGAAACCACCGCGGCCGCGGTGGCCAAGTTTAGAGAGCAGAGTTTGAAGGCAAAAAGCCTCACCGCGGCCGCACTCCATTTCTTACGGTCCGCGGTACCCCGCAAGGGTATTTTGGTCCAAAATATTTGGCCTAGTATAAATACTTTCTTTTCCCATTTTTAGGTCGGCTTTTGTACTCTAACTTGGAGGAGAGATCGTGAACGCCTGTATTAGACTATTTTGAGTAATTTTATAGTTGGTTTATCATTGAATCTTCAATTATTAGCTTATAGTTAAATCTTATGGGTTATTCTTCATCTATTTCTTTGTCTTCCTTCATTGTTATGAGTATCTAGACCCATTATCTAGGGTTGTGGCTCAACCCTAGTATGGGTATTTGATGGGTCTTTTGATTTAAGGCTTAGATGTTTATGGGTAGTTGATATTTGGACTGATTTGTGTTTTCCATGTTAAATTAGTGGTTGCAAACACTTATTTGTGCCTATTTGACTTGGGTTCTTCTTTAGAAAGAGAACTTGAGTCTAGGAAAATCAGTCCAACAAGTAATTGGGGTGTAATCAAGAGATTGATAGTCCCAATTAAAGGGTTAAACCTAGAGATAGTAATACCCGACTTGAGCCTATATTGCTTGCACAATTTGACACCCAATTGGTCTCGAGGGAGTCAATTAGGGAAAAGTCACTCAAGCTACCGAGAGGTATAGAGCGAGTAATTCCGTGCATTGGCTATATCACAATCCCCAACATAACATCTTTGCCTTAGGCTTTAGATCCCGTCAAGTATTCACCTAGGAGAAAGTCACAGCCCTAGTCCCTTTATCTATTGAGAAAACCTTCAAAAAGAAATTAGTTAACTAGTTCGTATTTTCACTTAGTCTAAAACCATAGTATAATTGTCAAACCAATTGATGAGAAGTGCAATTAAAAGCATGACACACCACTAGATCATTTAGGAACCCAACTCCCACAATCGTAACTCCCTGTGGAATTCGAACCCAACCCTTCGGGTAAAAACTGCATTGACCCCTACCTTGCCACTGTTTAGTGGTATAGGTGGGCGCCGATCACTGCCCTTCTCCGCTTCTGCGGATCACTCGTTGCATCTGCGGGCTCGCGTATGCGAAAATCCTCCCGCACCTGCGACACTGCCCATCTCACCCAGGACAGCTTCTACGACCCCTTGGCTGGCTTTTCTATGTCGCCCATGTGGCCATAATCTCGTAGGTGCGATCACACCAGAAGCCTTAAGCTTCAGCAATTCTTCAAGCCCAAACACGATCCGTTTCCAATCTGATTCGCACTCGAGGCCCCGGGACCCTGTCCAAGCATACCAACACATCCCAAAACATGATATGGACTTGGTCAAAGCCTCAAACCACGTCAAACAATATCAGAATTATGAATCAACTGCCAAAACCTTTCTTCCAACTTTCCAACCTTCAAACTTTGCCGAACGCGTCCAAAATTCACTTAAATATTCCGGAATGACGCCAAACTTTACGCACAAGTCAAAAATCATGATACAAACCTATTTCAAGGCTCGGAACTCCAAACGGACATCGATAGCATAAAAATCCACTTCAAACCAAACTTATGAAATTCTAGAACTTCTAAAATGCCAAATTTCCATAATAGGCACTGAAATGCTCCCGGGAGACCCGATGCTCAACTCGAACATACAACTAAGCATGAAATCATCATATGAACCTATTGGAACCTTCAGATCCCGATTCTGAGTTCGTTTACTCAAAAGTCAAACCTTGGTTAATTCTTCCAACTTAAAGCTTCCGATATTAGAATTTCCTTCTGAATCAACTCTGAATTTCCTGAAATCCAATTCTAGCCACATGTACAAGTCGTCACTTATGAAGTGAAGTTGCTCAAGGCCTCAAACTGCCGAACGACACGCTAGAGTTCAAAACAAACTAAATCTCCACTCATCCCGAGTGACCCAAATCACGAGACCACATCGTTTCAATACTCATGAACCATCTCATACTCTCCTTACGCGCATAATAGCATCTATAATTGGTACACCCATTCTGCAAGAACTTCCTAAAATCCAAATCTATTTCTTCCTTTCCTCCGATACTGCACTACATACCAGACAATGACATAGAACATTCCAAGTCCTGTTCGTAATCCACTGCGAAAACTTGATCCTTAACCACACAACAGACGCAAAATCCTTAGGAACTACATCTTAATTCTTGAACCCACTGGGACCGTTGTTGAGAGACACACTATGACCTGGTCTCGAATACAATCGAACTCCAACGTGCTGCTAGCACATAAACACCATTCTCAAAGAAGTGACATACTGAATTCCTTTCCTTGTACTTCACATTCACAAGAAGCATAAACTTTGAGTCTTCCCAAAACTGCACATGAATCGATAAGGCGAAGTTTAACGCACACTCATCAATTTTTTTTTCGAATCACCCCTAATGTTTTTTCCCTCGGTCATAATAACCCACCAATACACTGATAACCAAACACTGCATCAGCAGATAACCACGTGATCCAATCATAGACGGTGGGGTCCCCCACTTAACTTTAAGCCACCATCACATAATGAAGAAACCACAAGATTCCTCCGTCTTAATTACCATGAACTCACGCCGTCAACTCGCCAAATTCCTTGTAGTTTCTTGTTAAACTTTTCACAAACATTCCTAATTATTAGCCACAATCGCATATTCGACCTTCTATCGGGTAGTAAGTAGAACTCTCATTAGAAACTTCATTAAAATCACGCAACCGCTAACATGCTCACAGGTGATAACCCACCCTTGGAATTCCATGCTTACATCTTCCGACAACGCTGCACTAGGTACGACTACCACGAAATCAGTAAACCCTCCTAAGCCCATGCTCGTCCACCGGCTGTACAAGTCGGTCCATTCCCCATTGACACCAACTGAAAGTCTGACAATACATTCCAAACTCAAATTCATGATGTATCGATAATCAAGTTTTCACACCCCTCTTCATTTCTAGAAAACTCTTTTCTGCCATATCCAATATTCTTCAGTACAGTAGCCACCATTCCAAATAAAGTCCATAGACCTAGTCACTTTCCACCATGACTCCCAAATCGCTCTAAACTTTCTCAAGGTATGTGTCTATCCTACTACGAAAACCATACGCTACTCTGTCACTCCCATTTCACTTAAACCAACTCCTTAAGCAACTTCTCGACCTCTACTGTTCACACTTGACCTGTTAGCAATTCAACCACCATGAGACACCTCCCGTATATCCTTCCCCATTCTTCGTTGCACAAATTTTGCATCAAATCAAAATCCATCTCTGTAGTACCTAGATTAATAAATTGCTACCAAATCTAAGCCTCTTATATTGATTTCTCTGGCCCTTATTTGTATTACCCACAAAACAGACAGACTCTGGATTGGCTGGCATAAGTTGCTCGTGTGACCCTCTCCACATACTTCACAAAATATTTGAACTTGTTGCACTAGCTGAGCTTGTTGCTTGTTAATAACCAAGGTCATCTTATTGACTTGGTTGGCCAATGTGTCAACCTACGCTGATAATGCAGAGACGACATGTAACTCGAGAACCCCTACATATTTTTGCACTATGTGTCTTCCCATCTCTCATTTCCAATCAGGATTGCTTTTGGAGAATTTGTTCAATAATGCATATATCTCACCGGAGCTTTTCTCCAACTCTTGACCTCGTGTTGCAGCATCCACCACAATCTTTGTCTCAGGATTATCCCTTTTATGAAAATATGAGCTAACACTTCATTTGTCTGATTGTGATGAGGACAATCTCTAAGCAGCCCCTTGAACCTTTCCTAAGCTGAGTATAAAGACTCCCCCAAGTTCTGTTTGAAGGCCACTGTCTCACTTCTGATCTTTGCAGTTTTGCCTGAAGGAAAGAACCTTGCCAAAAATTTCCTCGCCGGATCATTCCATGTTGTTATAGAATAAGCTTGTTCCGCCTTCAATCAGCGCTTTGATTCGCCCAATAGATAAAACGATAACAATGTGAGCCTCACATAGTCTGAAGTGACTCCGTTAGTTATATAATTATCACTAATCTCCGGGAAGTTCAGGATGTGTTGCTGTGGATCCTCGTGTGGAAGACCCATAAATTGCCCATTCACATGTAGTAGCTGGATCATGCTCCGTTTCAGCTCAAAGAGCTCAGTGATTCTGGGCTTCACAATGCTGGAAGTGAGCAATGTTGGGCATCGCCACCTCCTGAACAACTATATGTTGCTCCTCTGCCATGTCCACAGGAAATTGAACAAGTGCCTGAAGAATATCTATCTCTCTTGCTTCCCTAAACCTCATGTGAATTGTTCTCTCAGGTTTGGGGTAAAAGCCTTGAAGTATATCCTGGATTCTGACCCTTCGCATTCAATCATAGTTCCTGAGAGTAGAGCAACCTTTAAGAAACGTTAGACTTGACAAAATAAACAGCTAAAGCAAAAACTAGAAAGTAGTCAATATTTAAGTCCCCAACAACGGCTCCAAAAACTTGTTGATCCAAAATGCACACACAAGTATACGTGGTCGTACAAGTAACAAAGTGATAAATTGAGTATCGAACCCACAAAGACTTGTGTTAACTACCCACTAGTTTCCCAAGATTATTATTCAGTCAAATCAATCAGAATTCAAAAGTGTGATTAAACTAAGAAATAATTCTAACGTGTAACTAACATATCAAGTAGCAAAATAGTTGTTTTGTATTCAGTAGAGACGAATATTTCTGGGTTGTGATCGATTCACCAATCCTATTGTACTCTAGTTAACTCTACCTTTCATACAATTCACTCATGGTTGCTAACTAATCGAACAATTGATGTCGTAGTATTCTCCCGAATTCTCGCTCGCCTATTCAAAATAGATTAACGCCTACATTCCTATGGAATCAATCTATTAAGAATGCATTAAAATTAAGACATTTAGTTAAGCATGATGACTATGTATATTCCTATCCTAACCACAAATCCGTCCTCCACTCATAGTTAAGATCATGCTCTCTTTAATTCTTCTCTAATCTAGGCATAGCTTTCCCAATGATAGAATAGATAGTAAATAGAACCTAACTGTTAGCCAGACAGTTAAGCAATTAATCATAAAATTGAAGAAACAACCATATATGAGTGAATTGTAATCAAGGTTAAGTCAACTTTAAACAACAATATTCATGGCTAAATTACAACCCCAGAACTATGGGTTTTAGCCACTCATGATAATATCAAACAAATTCTCAAGTGTTGAATAATTGAGAATACGAGAAAAGATGAATAAAACTCAGATATCATTGCTCCCGAATGTTCCTCGTCTGTATCTTTTCTTCAAAGTGGCGTCCCTCTTCTCAAAATAGGCTTAGTCTAGCTTTTATACGTGTTGGGTAGGTCTTGGGCCGAAATAACCTTGTCGCAGGTGAAGTAGGAGACATTTCCCGTCACCAGCGCCCAAGGTAGCGTGGGGCACTATCCCTGGCGCTGGGAATTTTTTGATACTGTAATGTGCGCCACAGGTAGCGCCCCACGCAGCCTGTGGCACTACAAATGGCCATTTTCCAATTTTGCTCCGTTTTTTCTCTAACCTCGCATCTTTCACCCCATATTGCCTCCGAATGATTCATACACATAAAAATACCATAATTAACATAAATCATTACATTTCACGTCCGAAATCCACAAAACACGAGTAAAATACAAGGCGATATACATAAAAATAATATATATATATATATATATATATATATATATATATATATATATATATATATATATATATATATATATATATATATATATATATNTAAGGACACCATGTCCTTAATATTTACACAGCACCCATATATATATATATATATATATATGGGTGCTGTGTAAATATTAAGGACATGGTGTCCTTAACTTCATGAATGTTGTGTAAATATTAAGGACATGGTGTCCATAACTTCATGAATGATGTGTAAATATTAAGGACCAAGTGTCCTGTATTTGCACTTTCCGTTATTAAACTTTAGGACATCATGTTCTTAACTTCATATGTACAGTGTAAATGTTAAGGACATGGAATCCTTAACTTTATGTGTGCAGTGTAAATGTTAAGGACATAATATCCTTAACTTGTATTTGCACATTATGTTGTTAAACTTTAGGACCTCATGTCTTTAATTTCATGTGTACAGTGTAAATGTTAAGGACATGGTGTCCTTAACTTCATGTGTGCAATATAAATTCTAAGTACATAGTGCCCTTAACTTTATGAGTGTTGGTAAATATTAAGGACATAGTGTCCTTAACTTCATGAATGTTGTGTAAATATTAAGGACAAAGTGTCATGTATTTGCACCTTTCGTTGTTAAACTTTAGGACATCATGTCCTTAACTTCATATGAGCAGTGTAAATGTTAAGGACATGGCATCCTTAACTTCATGTGTGCAGTGTAAACATTAAGGATACCATATCCTTAATATTTACACTCATAAAAATTAGTAAATCCAAGAAGATGACATTTATTCTGCTAACATAAATACTTATCCAGAGTAATACAGAACCACTAACGGATTGAGAAAATTAACACATAGAGAGAAACACCAGTAATATATGAAAGTTAAAATCAGCGGAACTACTTTTTCCAATCCAGGTCTCATGAACAAAGGGTAAAAATGTCTTTTTATATTAATTTTAATAGAGTAGTGGCTATTTTTGCTCAGCATTAAAAACACTGGATAAAAAGTAAATACCATGTAAAAAGTGGCTATCCCACGCCATTTTTACTCATTTTGTGCTCATCCAAGGCCTGCTAAGAGGAGTTTTTTTCTTGGGTCATGAATGTCACACCTCCTTTTTACTACCCCCTGAAGGGTATAAGGTAGTTTTTCTAATTTAAGTGACAATCGAAACGGGATTATTTTATTTAAAATTCAAATTCGCTGCTTGGAATAGTTTATGGTGTCCCAAGCCACCGATTTAAAATCCCGAATCGAGAAAGTTTGACTCTATTTTACAGTTAGCGAAACACAGAAATTCGGGTAAGAAATTCTATTAACCCGGGAGAAGGTGTTAGGCATTCCCGGGTTTCGTGGTTTTAGCACGGTCGCTCAACTATTAATAATTGGCCTAACTATTTGATTTATTACATATTTAAAGCATATTGTGTCTTTTTAACTTTTTAGCCGCTTTGAATTATTTTAAACAATTATGGAGTTTACTTAAACAAGTCGCGGTGTCACGCACTTTTTGTTTTGTACACATTGCAAATCATGCCACGGGAACCGTACCCACGATCTACTACATGTTTATTTTAATTATTTGAAGTTGGGGGATCGAGTCACGTCAGCGTGCACTTGAATTTTGGAGTTACGTATCTATGACTATGCCACGGGAACCGTATCCATAGTCACTATACTTTATTATTTCAATTGTTTGATGGTAGAATTTGATTTACATATCATGAATCCATTACATCTCATTGCCAATTAACCCAAGCATATCCAAGTCCTTTTAACTTCTTTTTAACTATGAAGATTCATCCAGGAAAATTAAAACAAACAATATGCAGACAGTACTAAACACAAAATAACTGAGTAAACAAACACTACTATGACATTCCAAAAACGAAGCAACAAAATATAAACTCAGACAATCAACCAAGCACAACACCGGCAAACATGACGAAATAATAACAGTATGATATGCTATGAATCAAATATAGTGACAGAAAGGTAGAAGTAGACGTTAATTATCTTAAAACACTTTGATTCAAAAACCGAACCTCAATCGGGGACTGAAATCAGCAAATGGGAGTTGCACCGGGACCTCGAACGGAACCAACTACGGAACGAACTCCAACCACCCTCAAACTTGGTCAAATTCCATGGTTTTGAAGCCAAAATCAGAAATGAAATGTAATAGATTTTTTTTTGACTGTTCTTTTTTGAACATTTTTGAAATATATGTAAAAAAGAGATTGAAATGAAGGATGAACAGAAGAACTAAACCATAATTTTTCCTAAACGTCTCAATTTTTTGCGTTTTTTCATTCTTTGCCTATGTTTTTCGTCGCTACTGTTGTGTGTGTACTTGTGTTTTTTGGAGAGGAGATGGGGCGGCTTCTATGGTGTGGGGGTGGAGTTTGGGCGGTGTGACGATGCGGGAAGGCTGCTGGACAGTGATGCGATAGCAGGTGGCTGTGGTGGTCAGTGATTTTCCGTCCGGCGACGACTGGTGAGGTCGGAAGGCTACTGGACGACATCAGTTTAGGGAGCGGCGGCGGTTCTTTTTTGGTTGTTTTGGGGTAGAGGCTGGTGGAAGCTTATGGTTGACAGATTTGTGTGTGGGGGGGGGGGTCAAGGGTGGTTGAGGGGGTGCTGGCAGTTGAATTCTCCGGCGGCGGCGGCGCAACAGCTAGGCGGAGATGGGCGGTGTGGCTGTTTTTTTTTAGAGGTGAAGGGCTGCCTTCGCTGGAGGTGAGGAGATATTGTGCGGCGGCGAGTCGACGAGAGATATCGCCGGATATGGCAGCGGTGAGCGGCGATGGTAGCGAGAGTGGAAGAGGGGGCTGACAGAGTTGAAGTTTTTCTTCTGTTAGTTAGTCGTAGTGACTCTGACGGTGGATGTGGCTGTTTCTCGCGGCAGCTGGGCAGGGGTGGTCTTGAAGAGAGGCGGCAGGCTGGTTTTTTCTGTTGGTGAAGACGAAGAGGAGGTCGGTTCTCTGGCGGCTGGTGGTGTAGTGTCTCCTAAAGGGTGTCTGTGTTAGGCAACGGGGGGAGGAGGTCAGCGATGGGGTTAGCTGTTGCTCTGGCGGCAACTGGGCAAGGGTGGTTGATAGGGTGAAGATCTGAAGGTTGTCTCTTGAGTGTAGATGTAGTGTGTGTTATATGTTTAAGAAGAAGAAGATAGGTTAGGGTTGGGCTTAGGGGTCATGGGCCAAGTTAATTTGGTAGGGAAAATTCTAATGGGCTGCCTAATTTGGGATCAAACTATCCGAATTTGGGCTCCAAATTTGGGGTTTTTTTTAAATCCCATAACTAATTAAAGAAGAAACTTAAACTTTTTCCTTTTAAAACCAATTTTAATTAATTAAAGTAAACTATAATATGAAACTATATTTTTGTATATTTTTATTTTTGTGATAAAATAAAGTAAAAGAGATAAAACTAGTTAAAATAGAGATATTAGACCAAAACTAAATATTAAAACGCTAATATGTATAATATCTCAGGAGGGTCAAAAATTACGTGTCTACAACTGCCCTTCTTTGACTGGAAACACAAAGAGTTTTCAGACAAAGAACGACTAGACAGGTTTTTTTTATCCGACCCTTATTTAGAGTGACCAAACTAAAAGAAAGGAGAATGTGACCGAGCCCTGGTATCTGAGCTGCCTACATATCCTTGTCTATAAAGGAATCAGGCCACGTGTAGTTCAGAAGTGAGAAGAGTGATGGAGTATACCGAGGTGGAGAGCCGATTGAGGTGTTGTTCCGTCGGGGTTCCAGTCCGCGACCCTGTTATTACATCAAAATCAAAAATGAAAAAGACTAACTAAGCCTATGAGCTATGAGTTACAAGGTTCCTATCTATAAATCTTCTGAAGCTTGATCTTGAGTCTTGAATGGTGTTTCATGCCGACTTTATATTTGAACCTTGACGCTTGCTAGCTGCAGGTGCTAGTTCATTCTTCTTCAGCTCTTCAGATCATGATGGGACATGCAAAACTCATGACTCAATCATGTCTTGAGAAATCCACATCTCGCCTCTGCTTCTGCATTTTGGATTCTTATTTTCCATTCTCTTTTTGCCAAAACTTGAAATTGTATTCCCTTGTTCTCTTGGTGGGCGCCTGATTGCCAAAAACTTGAACTGTACTCCCTTGTTCTTCAGGTGGGCGCCTGATTTCCAAAACTCGAATTGTATTCCCTTGTTCTCCAGGTGGGCGCCTGATTACCAAAAACTTGAATTGTATTCCCTTGTTCTCCAAGTGGGCGCCTGATTGCCAAAACTTGGATCGTATTCCCTTGTTCTCTAGGTGGGCGCCTGATTTCCACAACTTGAAACTATATTCCCTTGTTCTCTAGGTGGGCGCCTGATTTCCACAACTTGAAACTGTATTCCCTTGTTCTCCAGGTGGGCGCATGATTTCCACAACTTGAACTGCATTCCCTTGTTCTCCAGGTGAGCGCCTGATTGCAAAAACTTGGATTGTATTCCCTTGTTCTCCAGGTGGGCGCCTGATTGCCAAAACTTGGATTGTATTCCCTTGTTATCCAGGTGGGCGCCTGATTGCCAAAATTCGAACTGTATTCCCTTGTTCTCCAGGTGAGCGCCTGATTTCCACAACTTGAACTGCGTTCCTTTTTTCTTCGGGTGGGTGCCTGATTTTCACAACTTGAAACTGTATTCCCTTGTTCTGCAGGTGGGCGCCTGATTACAACAAACAGACAAACAAAGAAACTTTTTTTGCACCAGTTTGGTATCTCGGATCATCTGTGAATGTTAATCGAATCATGTTACCCAAAATATTCAATAATTTAAACTAAATCCCATTATCCATGAGGGTCCTGAAAATTTCAAATTGAATCTCATCTTAAGAATGAAAACTTTAAAGCCAACTATATTTCCTCAACGTAGAGCTTATGCTAGATCTTGTTACTCGTGGATGTTTTGAATTTTAACTAAGTCCCATTGTCCAGGAGGGTCCTGAGAACTTAAAGCCTAAACCTCGTTATCCAGAAGGGTCCTGATAATTTAAAACCTAAATCCCATTATCCAGGAGGGTCCTGATAATTTTAAAACTAAATCCCATTTTCCAGGAGGTTCCTGAAAACTGAAGATGAACTTACCTAAGCACTGCTCTCTTTCTGAAAGATCTCTGCTGAAAGAAGAAAATTCCTTGCCCCTGAACCACGTTTTCCTTATGGCGGAACCCTGCAGATTGAGCAAATTTTCTTGCCCCTGTCTCAAACAAATGAAATCTTGTTAGTTTGAAAACTTGGTGGTTAACTCGTGGCATTGTTGCTGAAGGTGTCCTCTTCTGTCACTATCATGCTTCATTCTGATTAAACTAAAAACTGAGTCTGACTAACTAAAAATTGACCCTATTCTCCAGGCGGGTCCCCTGAACTCAAGAAAAGATAGAGATTAAAACTTAAGGAAACTAACAATTGGCCCTATTCTCCAGGCGGGGCCCCTGAACCAAGAAAAACTAGAGATTAAAACTTAAGGAAACTAACAATTGACTCTATTCTCCATGCGGGACCCCTGAACTTAAGAAAACTAAAGACTAACAGCTGGAGGAAACTAAAGCTGACCCTATTCTCCAGGTGGGTCTCCTGAACTCAAGAAAAACTAGAGATTAAAACTTAAGGAAGCTACAACTGGCCCTATTTTCCAGGCGGGGCCCCTGAACTTAAGAAAAACTAAAGACTAATAGCTGGAGGAAACTAAAACCGACCCTATTCTCCAGGCGGGACTCCTGAACTCAAGAAAAACTAGAGATTAAAACTTAAGGAAGCTACAACTGGCCCTATTTTCCTGGCCGGACCCCTGAACTTAAGGAAAACTAAAGATCCTTCCCAACTAGTGTGATGTCTAGGAGGTATGGTTCTTCTCAACTAAAGCAAATTCTTGAGAGGTGATGATATTCTAAACTAGGGGATGCCTAGGAGGTAAAAAAAACATTCTCAAACAGCCTTTGTGCTGACATATTTAGGCATGACACCTAAAAAATTCAAGCTTCCAAGCTTTGATTGGACATAGTCTTTGTCCCTGTTTCATACAAAGAAAACTTGTGAGTTTAAAATGTGGTGGTTGGTTTGTGGCCTTGACATTGAGGGCGATTACTCCTGCACTTGCCATGATTAACCTTGGTTTTGACTCGGAAGACCTTGCTTGTTATTGGTTAACCACTTTCTCTGTCAACCCTTACAAATGAAAACACCTCTTATCCGTTCAAAACCCAATACCTTATACCCGATGTATTGTTCATGAATTGACGTTTACCGAACATTTGCATTTCACATGAATCCCAAAGCACTTCGACTGTTATAAAATCAGTGCGCATATTGTTCTTTTCTGACTTGCGCCGCTTTGATGTGCTAGCCAGATTTCGTTCTGTGCGATTGGAAAGCTGGTAGCAAATTTTGAAGTCATTTCTCACTTGTTCTGACCAAACTGACTCAAAAAGAGGACTCAAACAAAACAAGAGGAACAGAGTGAGGGACAATGGAAATACATGATATCTAACAAGGAAATTACAAAGTAGAAACCTATCAGATGAGGATACCAACTCTAATGACCATGACATGCATTTTTGGATTAATGGCCTAATCTGTCAAGAAAGTCTAATATTCAAATCTTGTTACACCTCTAAGCTGTGAAACTGGGCTTCAATGCTCTGATTATCCTGTCCGATTCACGATCCTTATTCGACTTGTAGTGCCCAACCCAAAGGGTTTTCACCATCAAGCCTCTTTCATTTTCTCTTTCTCTCAACTCACTGTCGCCTTATGGTGCCTGTGAAGGTTTTCACCGATAAGACTCTCTCATTTTATTTTTTGTTGTTGTTTATTTTTTTCTTTTCTTATTTCCTCTGATTCTGCAGATGATAAGGCATTAACCATAGTAAAAACATCATGTGCTCCTGGTATGTCTAGCTCGGCATTCTCAAAGATTATCTGGGAGGTCTTTTTTGGACTGTAATGTGGCTTTTGGACAAGGTTAGAAAGAAAAGATATTATAAAGGCTCAAAATAACTAAGACAATAGGGTTAATTTATTTACAACTTTTGGAATCCATTTTAGACTTTGCCCCAGTTTCTAAACAAGAGTATTTGATTGATATTTTTTTCAGATGAACTTTCTAAGAAGAACTGCCCCACTCAGACTTTGTGGGATTATGAAATGTTTTATTTGGTACGACCGAACCATAAGGCTGCCTACGTATCTTGTGGTGACAAGAATCAGGTCGAACGTAGTTCAAACGACTATCTATGTTACTGCTATTTTTCATTTTCTTTTCTCTTTTTTTTTTCTTCTTTTTTTTTGTTTTGTTGCTTTTTTTTCTTTTTCTATTTTTTTTTTTTGAAACTTTCTTCTGGAGTGAAGTTTCTAAAACAAACCTTATGGGGCATGATTTTTTTTTTTTTACTCTAACTCTATTCCAAAAGAGGGGAGGTCAAGAAAATCAGCATAGGCTCAAAAGGGGTACCGAATGGTATAAAGTGTTTGAGTAGCTGAAAGAGGGTCTCCCAATCCCTGAAAATGCGAAGTACAACACATGCAACTTGAGGATGAATAATGAAGAACATGCACATCATTACTTTTGAAACTTTGGCATTGATGTCACCGATACGCCTTTCACTTTTCTTTAGTGCCTTGTCAAGTACAGAACTCTCGTTGTGTGATCTCTTCTTCACAATGGATGTGCTTTGTAAATTTGGAGAAACATCTCTTGGCTTTATCTGGTAACTCGAGATACACTTGAAATCAAAGTTGATTGCTTCAAAGTGTCTGGGGCGCACTCTCTTGTAACAATTTCTTATCGTCCTCTTAACTCCCCAAACTATCTGCCCTAGTTCACACAATTCAGGCTTTAAATGATCTCAAGATGTCCAAATTTTACTTATTTCCCTCAAATACAAAACTTATTTTGTTGCCTCATGATTAAACTAACTTTTAAGACCAGACTGAGAATTACGCGGGCATGTCATGTCACTAGAGTCAGCATGAAAATACTTATAAAAAGGAAAAGAGAACTAAACAAAAATAGACAAGAAATGACAGAAAACAAGGGATTATATTAGACTGATAGTGTAAAAGTGTGAACAACAAGAACAAGCAAGAAAACCTTGGGTTACAACCCTGGAACAAACCTAGATAACACTAACAGATTACTACGACTAAACAAACTCGGCAAAATAAAAGGATAGAAGGGTTTGACTCACAAGACAATATCCGGATTACAACCTTGAAATAACCGGACAACAGAAATGACAACAAAATAAACCACCAAAAACTCCTCTGGCTAGCCAAGAAAGGAGCGTCTTTCCAATTACCAAGCACGACATCTCAACCAATGAGTCGCACATCGGCATTACCAGAACCTTCACAAGTCTTCATCACATTGTCTTCACCAAGTGTCCCATTGATTCCTTTGACTAAAATTTCGTCATTGCAAATCATCCCAACAATTGGTACGTTGTCGTGTGCCTGTAGAGGATTATGTGTGACACTTGGGGTATTACTGCCTTGGACCACAATTATCCTTTCTTGAACCATCCTTTCTATTTCCCTTTTCAAATAACGAAAATCTTCAATGATATGCCCTTGGACATTAGAGTGGTACATGCACCGTTTAGTAGGATCAAGACCTCTTGCGTATGGATCCGGAGTATAGCCAAGGAGCGGCTCAATCAGGCCAGAATGTTTCAACTTTTCAAACAAGCTTGTGTAGGATTCTCCAATTGGCGTGAAACCGTTTCTTTGATTCTGCCTTCTCATTTTGTACTCCAACCTGGGTTGGGACCTCTTCGGGTAGGTGTTTGACATGCTTGAAGAGGCGGGGAAGACAGTTGTGGAGGTGGTGCAGGCCATTGCAGGTCCTTTGGATGTGGAGCATATCGCGATGCATTGTTGATAGAATACCGGGTAGGTAAGGTATGACTTTGGGGATTTTGTGGAGAGAAATAGCATTGAGGAGGATCAGATGGGGTACGGGGATATTCATGTGATCGATGTTGAGGCTGAAAGTGTTTAGCAGGAACGCCCACTGAATCATATCGATGCCGGGGCTCAACAACATCAGGAGGGCTATTTTTGGGAAAGGTAGTTGGAGAGCGAATGATTGAGCTATTAGGGAGGTTAGGAAAGCTATGGTAAACGGGAAAATCTGGATAATATGGGGGATCACTTGACACAATGACCGGAGCTTAGGTAAGGGTAGCGTCTAGAAAGCTAGGAGGCGGCGAAGGTGGTGCCTTCCCATCCATCCAAGCCTGGTACATGTCTGCAATGTGTTGTCTTAATATCCTAACCTCTTCAACCAACCCAGTGTCTTGCTCAACCAATTTCTTTTGGACATCAGTATCAATCAACTCATTTCTGTTGGCATCTGCCATTGCCTGTCATATCTTATGTTGTAGGGAAGAGTTACCAATTTAGGAACCACAAATCAACCATCTTCTGCTATGACGAAGGTAACACAGAGGAACAAAAGGAAGTCATCCCGTTAGCGTTAGGGCATTCAACAACAAATAGTATCATAACAATGCACCTAGCAACAGTTAACGGTTCTAACATGACTTCAGGGGTCACAAGGTCATTTAGCATCATCCCAATTTTGTTCATTTCAATTTTCTCTTCTTTCTTTTCTAGCACTCATTGGCTTTCTCATTTTCCTTCCTATCTTTTCTTTCTAATTAACACCATTTTCTTTTTAGCACCTTCACGTCCCACAAATTTATTTACCCTATTTTTCTTATTTTCTTTTTTTTTAATAATTTTTTTTATGATTTGATAACCCTATGTAGGTTGTCTACGTATCATGTTCCATATGAATCAGACAAAGCATAGTTCAGAGAAGCGATGGATAAAATAAACTAAAAAAAACAAGAATATTTTTGGATTTTTCATTAACAACCTTTTTTCTTGAATACGGAATAAAAAATACAATAACAAAATACTCGACAAACTCGGCTAGACTATGATAGACTCTGACACCATCTAAAAGACTCAATGCTATTGGACATGACTAGAAAGTGAAAGACAACATAAAAAAAAGACTCAAAAAAAAAATTAATAATAATAATAATAATAATAATAATAATGATAATAATAATAATGATAATGATAATAATGATAATGATNCTCCTAAATGCAACGGTCCTGACTGGATGGTCCTGCGGCGTCTGTCGTGCTCAAGCTCTGGTAAGTAGATCCACACCTGTATGAGAAAACTAAGACCAAATAGAATTAAAGACCTAGAACACTATGTGCGACAATTACACTTCCTGTTGGACACATGCAAGACATGATTGAGGCTATTTTGACAAAATGGCTTGCGTGGCCAAAAGTTTCTATTAGTGCAAACTCAGCAAAGGTGCCCTCAAAGATATGGAAAAATTACTTTGCACAATCATTTTGTAAAAATGTCTCATGTGGCTAAAAATGGCTAAGCATGCAAATTCAACAGAACAGACCTTCAACAGAGAGGACATCTTGTTGCAGATTTAGGACTCTAAAAAATACATTAACAAGACACTTTGAGAAAATAGCCGATGTAGCCAAAAGTGGCTAGATATGCAAGATTGGCTAAGACCCCGTAAAGCCAAGAACCTAAGACTCACTAGGAAGACCGGACCCTATGTGGGATGCCTACGTATCCCTCCCCGAAAGACGACAATCAGGTATGCGTATTTCGGGAAGATTGGATACGAGAGAATTTAAAAAAAAACTGATTTGAAAAAAAAAACATTTTTTTTATCTTTGTTTTTTAAAGATGATGAAAACATGTAAAATCTTTTGGATTTTCTTTTTTGATTTTTTTTTTTAAAAAAAAACATGATGGGAACGTGCAAATTTTTTTTGATTTTTGATTTTCATTTTGTTTTAGTCTTTTTCTTGAAATAAAATAAAATAAAATAAAAAATTTGCGAAAGAAAAATATAATCGGGCTACTTGCTTCATTTTCACACTTAACCCTCTTTTCTTTCTCATTTACCCTCAACCATTATTGGTCCGCCAAATGACCCCTTTTACCCTTGAAGAATGCAACATGTAGCACATAAAATGCATCAATATGGTCTTTTAATCTTGGGTACACCTATCCTAGACGGACCCAACCCCTGTGTTGAGTCCCCTAAGTCAAATGCACGTGATGCAAATAAGAGTTTCTACTAGGGATCCAGCATGAGGTTAAGTTATTCTAGGTTTAAACCTGGGGTGTATTGTTATAGACCTGGCTTACCCGAGCGGACAACTCGAGCCAAGGGGGGCAGCATACCGGTAACCAAAAGATCATCCGGCTTTGCAACTTGTCCGAACCTCGTTCTAAATTGGGATATGACACTAACAGAAAGAAGTCACGCCAGCGTGCACTCCTCATAAGATAGAAGAGAGAGGTTTCATAGCAGTTTATATACAGTTCAGATAATATCAAAGTAGTAAAAAGCAACATTTAGCACAATAGGACCAAACATGTGAATAAAATCAGGTAATAAATAAAGCCAACATATAACAATTATTCTAAGCTCGAATTCTCGAACCCTGAACCATAGATTTTGGGTTCGGTCCCCAGCAGAGTCGCCAGAACTGTCACACCTCCTTTTTGCTACCTCCGAAAGGGTATAAGGGAGTTTTCCAATTTAAGTGACAATCAAAAACGGGAATATTTTGTCTAAAATTCAGAGTCACCACTTGGAATAGTTTATGGTGTCCCAAGTCACCGATTTAAAATCCTGAATCGAGGAAGTTTGACTCTATTTTACAGTCCGCAAAACACAGAAATCCGGGTAAGGAATTTTGTTAACCCGGGAGAAGGTGTTAGGCATTCCGGGGTTCCGTGGTTTTAGCACGGTCGCTCAACTATTAATAATTGGCCTAACTATCTAATTTATTACATATTTAAAGCCTATTGTGTCTTTTTAACTTTTTAGCCGCTTTGAATTATTTTAAACAATTATGGAGTTTACTTAAACAAGTCGCGTTGTCACGCACTTTTNACATCAGTATCAATCAACTCATTTCTGTTGGCATCTGCCATTGCCTGTCATATCTTATGTTGTAGGGAAGAGTTACCAATTTAGGAACCACAAATCAACCATCTTCTGCTATGACGAAGGTAACACAGAGGAACAAAAGGAAGTCATCCCGTTAGCGTTAGGGCATTCAACAACAAATAGTATCATAACAATGCACCTAGCAACAGTTAACGGTTCTAACATGACTTCAGGGGTCACAAGGTCATTTAGCATCATCCCAATTTTGTTCATTTCAATTTTCTCTTCTTTCTTTTCTAGCACTCATTGGCTTTCTCATTTTCCTTCCTATCTTTTCTTTCTAATTAACACCATTTTCTTTTTAGCACCTTCACGTCCCACAAATTTATTTACCCTATTTTTCTTATTTTCTTTTTTTTTAATAATTTTTTTTATGATTTGATAACCCTATGTAGGTTGTCTACGTATCATGTTCCATATGAATCAGACAAAGCATAGTTCAGAGAAGCGATGGATAAAATAAACTAAAAAAAACAAGAATATTTTTGGATTTTTCATTAACAACCTTTTTTCTTGAATACGGAATAAAAAATACAATAACAAAATACTCGACAAACTCGGCTAGACTATGATAGACTCTGACACCATCTAAAAGACTCAATGCTATTGGACATGACTAGAAAGTGAAAGACAACATAAAAAAAAGACTCAAAAAAAAAATTAATAATAATAATAATAATAATAATAATAATGATAATAATAATAATGATAATGATAATAATGATAATGATAATAATGATAATGATAATAATGATAATAATAATAATAATAATGATAATGATAATGATAATAATGATAATGATGATAATGATAATAATAATAACAATAATAATAACAATAATAATAACAATAATAATAACAATAATAATAATAATAATAATAATAATAATAATAATAATAATAATAATAATAATAATAATAATAATAATAATAATAATAATAATAATAATAATAATAATAATAATAATAATAATAATAAACTCCTAAATGCAACGGTCCTGACTGGATGGTCCTGCGGCGTCTGTCGTGCTCAAGCTCTGGTAAGTAGATCCACACCTGTATGAGAAAACTAAGACCAAATAGAATTAAAGACCTAGAACACTATGTGCGACAATTACACTTCCTGTTGGACACATGCAAGACATGATTGAGGCTATTTTGACAAAATGGCTTGCGTGGCCAAAAGTTTCTATTAGTGCAAACTCAGCAAAGGTGCCCTCAAAGATATGGAAAAATTACTTTGCACAATCATTTTGTAAAAATGTCTCATGTGGCTAAAAATGGCTAAGCATGCAAATTCAACAGAACAGACCTTCAACAGAGAGGACATCTTGTTGCAGATTTAGGACTCTAAAAAATACATTAACAAGACACTTTGAGAAAATAGCCGATGTAGCCAAAAGTGGCTAGATATGCAAGATTGGCTAAGACCCCGTAAAGCCAAGAACCTAAGACTCACTAGGAAGACCGGACCCTATGTGGGATGCCTACGTATCCCTCCCCGAAAGACGACAATCAGGTATGCGTATTTCGGGAAGATTGGATACGAGAGAATTTAAAAAAAAACTGATTTGAAAAAAAAAACATTTTTTTTATCTTTGTTTTTTAAAGATGATGAAAACATGTAAAATCTTTTGGATTTTCTTTTTTGATTTTTTTTTTTAAAAAAAAACATGATGGGAACGTGCAAATTTTTTTTGATTTTTGATTTTCATTTTGTTTTAGTCTTTTTCTTGAAATAAAATAAAATAAAATAAAAAATTTGCGAAAGAAAAATATAATCGGGCTACTTGCTTCATTTTCACACTTAACCCTCTTTTCTTTCTCATTTACCCTCAACCATTATTGGTCCGCCAAATGACCCCTTTTACCCTTGAAGAATGCAACATGTAGCACATAAAATGCATCAATATGGTCTTTTAATCTTGGGTACACCTATCCTAGACGGACCCAACCCCTGTGTTGAGTCCCCTAAGTCAAATGCACGTGATGCAAATAAGAGTTTCTACTAGGGATCCAGCATGAGGTTAAGTTATTCTAGGTTTAAACCTGGGGTGTATTGTTATAGACCTGGCTTACCCGAGCGGACAACTCGAGCCAAGGGGGGCAGCATACCGGTAACCAAAAGATCATCCGGCTTTGCAACTTGTCCGAACCTCGTTCTAAATTGGGATATGACACTAACAGAAAGAAGTCACGCCAGCGTGCACTCCTCATAAGATAGAAGAGAGAGGTTTCATAGCAGTTTATATACAGTTCAGATAATATCAAAGTAGTAAAAAGCAACATTTAGCACAATAGGACCAAACATGTGAATAAAATCAGGTAATAAATAAAGCCAACATATAACAATTATTCTAAGCTCGAATTCTCGAACCCTGAACCATAGATTTTGGGTTCGGTCCCCAGCAGAGTCGCCAGAACTGTCACACCTCCTTTTTGCTACCTCCGAAAGGGTATAAGGGAGTTTTCCAATTTAAGTGACAATCAAAAACGGGAATATTTTGTCTAAAATTCAGAGTCACCACTTGGAATAGTTTATGGTGTCCCAAGTCACCGATTTAAAATCCTGAATCGAGGAAGTTTGACTCTATTTTACAGTCCGCAAAACACAGAAATCCGGGTAAGGAATTTTGTTAACCCGGGAGAAGGTGTTAGGCATTCCGGGGTTCCGTGGTTTTAGCACGGTCGCTCAACTATTAATAATTGGCCTAACTATCTAATTTATTACATATTTAAAGCCTATTGTGTCTTTTTAACTTTTTAGCCGCTTTGAATTATTTTAAACAATTATGGAGTTTACTTAAACAAGTCGCGTTGTCACGCACTTTTTTTTTTGTACACATCGCAAATCATGCCGTGGGAACCGTACCCACGATCTACTACATGTTTATTTTAATTATTTGAAGTTGGGGGATCGAGTCACGCCAGCGTGCACTCGAATTTATGAGTTACGTATCTATGACTATGCCAAGGGAACCGTACCCATAGTCACAATAATTTATTATTTCAACTGTTTGATGGTCAAGCCACGCTAGCGTGCACTCGAATTTGATTTACGTATCATGAATACATTACATCTCATTGTCGATTAACCCAAACATATCCAAGTCCTTTTAACTTCTTTTTAACTATGAAGATTCATCCAGGCAAATTAAAACAAACAATATGCACACAGTACTCAACACAACAAAACTGAGTAAACAAATACTACTATGACATTCCAAATACGAAGCAACAAAATATAAACTCAGACAATCAACCAAGCACAACACTGGCAAACATGACGAAATAGTAACATTATGATATGCTATGAATCAAAAATAGTAACAGAAAGGTAGAAGTAAACTTTAATTATCTTAAAAAACTTTGATTCAAAAATCGAACCTCAATCGGGAACTGAAACCGACAAATGGGAGTTGCACCGGGACCTCGAACGGAGCCAACAACGGAACGAACTCCAACCACCCTTAAACTTGGTCAAATTCCATGGTTTTGAAGCCAAAATCAGAAATGAAATGTAACAGTTTTCTTTTTTTTCGACCGTCATGTTTTGAACATTTTTGAAATATATGTAAAAAAGAGATTGAAATGAAGGATGAACACAAGAACTAAACCATAATTTTTCCTAAACTTCTCAATTCTTGTCCTGTTTTTTCATTCCTTGCCTCTGTTATTCATCGCTACTGTTGTGTGTGTACAGTGTGTTTTTTGGAGAGGAGATAGGGCGGATTCTATGGTGATGGGTGGAGTTTGGGCGGTGTGACGACGGGGGAAGGCTGCTGGACAGTGGTGCGGCAGCAGGTGGCTGTGGTGGTCACTGCTTTTTCGTCCGGCAGCGGCTGGTGAGGTCGGAAGGCTACTAGACGGCAGCAGTTTAGGGAGCGGCGGTGGTTCTTTTTTGGTTGCTTTTGGGTGGTGGATGGTGGAAGCTTAGGGTTCATAGATTTGTATGTGTGGGGGGGGGGGGGTCAAGGAGGGGGGAGGGGGGGCTAGAGGTGTCGCGCCCCCTTTTTATATCGCACAGGTTAGGTAGGGAGACATCGGGTTTATGACATTCTGGACAACTCCTTTAAGGAAGGGTCGCCACCTAACGATTTTTACGATGCGTTAGGGCACCTAGAGTTGATAACTCATGAACTGGTTTTCGTTACCAGAGATTGGGTAAGGGCTTGAAATTATCCCAAGGGGAAGGTGTTAGGCACCCCTCAAGATCCACAACTGTGGGTCTCAGCCAATAAGTTTTGTGCATTTGGACGGTGAGCAAATAACAAGTAAGGTTCATATAAGAGGGGATTTAAAACAAGTATGAAAATCTTTAATGGTTTTGGAATAACATTATAATAAACATTTGGAAAACAATTGTCCTAGGTTTAAAGTAATACGGAATTACAAAGGATATACAGAATCACATATTCAAAGAAGGCATCATATAAATATGGAAAGAATCCAAAATTAGTACAGGATTACAGAGGGAATACACAATCATGTATCAAGGAAAACATCACAGGCCTGGGGATCCTTTACACGAAATCAGTACAAATCATTAGGCGAATAATCAATAGGGTAAATGATCGGATTTATTAAGAATTTAAACAACAATCATTGATCATCATAGAATAACCCTCATAGAACAGCAGTAAATCAGAGGTCCTAACAGTGAATCAAAGCAAAGTGATAAAGAGCACACGAGTACACATAGTCAAACACAAAAGATCAACCTAGAACACTAGGCTTTCAGCAATAACAATTCAAGCAACAAGAAATCATGAGATAATGCTTAAGCGCAGTGTAGGTGACTAAGAATCAAAAGAAAAACTGTCTTAGAAAAAAGGGTTAAGAAACCTTAGCTTTGAAATTGTTAAAAACGATATTTTCCGGAGAAAACCATAGAGAAACCTCATAATATTGTAAAAATGTAAACGGATCTTAAAAGAAAATCGAGATGCAGATGATTAGGGTTTCGTGGAACCCATAAAAGAGAGCAAACCTCATGAACGACATAGATTTAGGCCAGAGAGACTGTAAACTTACTCGAACGGCAGGGGGTTGGCCGGACAGTGGCAAGAGGCTCAAAGGAGGTGAGTGGACCGCTCCAGGCTAGTCTAAAGAACTCAGGGTATCACTGAGCAGGTGAGAGGCGAGTGGATGACCAGGAGATGATAGGGAACCAAGTTTCCGGTGAAAATCCACCGGAGAAGGCGACTAGAGATCATCGGAGAAGACAAAGTCAAGGAAACTTCTAGAGATTTGTAGAGAGAGATAGAGATAGAGAGATGAACTTTCTCGAAGGAAAATGAGACCGGGAGGGGGGTGTTAGGTTGAGTTAAATTAGGTAAGAAAAATCTGGGTCGTTGATCTGATCTGATCAACGGCTCAGATTGTCTTGGGATTGGGTCGGGCTTTTTGATGGGTTTTGGGATGGGTTGTTTATGATCTGGGTTGGGGTATTTTATTTGGGTTTGGGTTGGGGTTAATTAGGCTAGATTTTAAATAATAAATGGTTAGATGTTAAATACCCAAAAATAGATAAATAATTAAATAAACAACCATTAATTGTACAAAAATGTAATTGAGTTAAAATAGATGAAATTACAGTAACTAAATAATATTAAGTGTAAAAGTTGCATAATTTTTGAATTAAAATAATACACAATGTTCAATTAGGCTATAATTGTAAAATTATCGTAATTGAAATTAAATAAGACCCAATTGGCCAATTTACTAAATAATTGGATTTAAATAAGTAAAAAGTGATTATAGATGACATATTGAACTAAAAAAATATTTTTGAAATTATTTAGAGTACAATTTGTGAATTATAAAGATATACAATGTTAAATAAATAGGGAAATAATTTGGATAAAATATGGAAAAATTAGAAAAAATACTCGTTATTGCAAAGAGTGATTTTGAAAGCTTACATACCAGTTTGAAATAATTTGAGGAAAAATTGTGTATCAACAACTGCCCCTCTTTACCCGGGAAGGTTGAAAGAGTTGTCAGGTAAAGACATGATGGCCAATTTATACCGAGACGAAACTGTGGGATAGAATTTGGCCGCACCCTAGTCTCTGAGCTGCCTACATATCCCTGGTTTTACAGGAATCAGGCCGTATGTAGTTCCGGGATCATCGGCGAAATATACTGGTGATGTTTCACAAGAACGGCCGCAAGATGCAGGGTAAGGTAAAAATAGGAAGGCCTTACGGGGTTGTATTGGAGAACTGGAGCGGTCTGCTCCTGCCTGGTTGGCTATTCCGGCGGGGTTACCTGCAAATAGAGAACAAACGTATATTGTGCATAATATAAATATGATGCAAGTTCCTGTTGGACTATGAATGTTGTCTTTGGACACTTAGGATGATGTCCTTAGACCATGATGTCCTGGTCCATGAATCACTTAGCGCGGGATTCGCAGACTATGAAATGATTTTCTCGGGCCATGAGGATGGTGCCTCCGAACCATGATGCCTTTGAATAATGATATGCAAGTTGAATATAAGAGATCCTTAGGCCATGAAATGATATTCTCAGGCCATGAAAATGGTGCCTCTGAACGATGACGCCTTTGGACAAGTTGGCGATATTTCAGCCCATGAAGAATGCAGTAGTATGATGTTGGCAAGACAGAGCTTAGTCTTGCGATTTGCGAAAAGAAAGAGGGCAGAGCTTAGCCCGAAATAAATCATAAATAAATAACGTAACAAAAGGTGACTGCTTTGAAAAGGTAGAAAGGAGCTTAGCGTAATGAAGTTAGATGCAGAGAGAGGTAGCGTAGAACCTCGGAAGACAGAATGATAGCCTTATGCAATGCAGGAAATAAAATGCAGGGGAGGTAGCGTAGAACCTCGTAAGGCAGAATAGGTAGCCTTATGCAAGAAGTAAATGCAGAGGAGACAATGATTAGTCTCGGAAGGTAGAAAGGTAGCCTTATGCAATGCGAGAAATGCAGGGGAGACAATGCTTAGTCTCGGAAGGCATAATAGTAGCCTTATGCAAAGCGAGAAAATGCAGGAAGACAGTGCTTTGACTCGGAAGGCAGAATAGTAGCCTTATGCAAAGATGCGAATGCAAATGGAGGTAGAGCTTAACCTCGGAAGGCAGAATAGTAGCCTTATGCAAAGATTCGAATGCATATGGAGGTAGATCTTAACCTCGGAAGGCAAAACAGTAGCCTTATGCAATGCGAGAAACATAAAATGACAGTAAGAGTTCTTAGCTGATGATAAATTTTGGCGATATGATTGTTGTGAATGGAGCGTTGTTTGCGATAATAGTAAGCGTCGGCATGTGCGATGAGTTCGATAGCGTATCCTTGAGAAGTATGCGCCTTGCGGGATAATAGGATGTTTTGGTCTTTCGCCGTATTTGTGCCTACATCCAAGGAAAAATTGTGAGTTCTGTAAAGGGGAGGGTTAGTTTGTATCCCCGCTGGCTCGGCTCGGCCTATCTGCTTGATAATGATAACTTTGTTTGTACCACAGGGGTAGCGTTGCTAAAACAAGTTGTTTTTGAGAAATAAATATGCATGGTTTTATAAAAATATGATATAACGTATAATTGAAAAATGATTTTCTTTGGATGAACCGACGACCACGACGCGGTTCAATACATTGCAACCTCTCTTGCTACGGACATTTGAAGGTCCTCCTCAAAATTCTGCCCCAGTTTGATGGATGAATGCTTCTGGTTTTTGCTTGTGCGGCGACCGGCTGAACTTGCTTCGGAATTTTGAGGTTCCTCCTCAAAATTCTTCCCAGTTTCCATTTGTGGGGAAAAAGAAAATTTTATTAAAATATGACCGAACCCATAGGGCTGCCTACGTATCCCCTCTTAAACGGGAATCAGGTCAGGCGTAGTTCAACTTACAACATTGATAGAAGCATAACAATTACAAATAGTAGTGCTTGACTGCGTCTGAATTGATTGGTTTAGGCCAAATTTCTCCATCCATTTCTGCCAGTATGAGTGCTCCTCCTATTAGCACTCGTTGAACCATGTACGGGCCTTGCCAATTGGGAGAGAATTTTACTTTTGCTTTGTCTTGATGAGGAAAGATTTTCTTTAACACCAGCTGCCCTGGTGTGAATTGTCTTGGTTTGACTTTCTTGTTGAAGGCTCGGGTCATTCTATTTTGATATAGCTGACCATGACAAACCGCGTTCATTCTCTTTCCGTCTATGAGGGCCAATTGCTCATAGCGTCTTCTTACCCATTCGGCGTCGTTGAGCTTGGCTTCTTGTATAATTCTCAACGATGGAATTTCAACTTAAGCAGGAATGACGGCTTCTGTACCGTATACTAACATGTAAGGAGTTGCCCGGTTGATGTGCGAATCGTGGTGCGATAACCCAACAGAGCGAATTACATCTTCTCATGCCACTGCTTGTGCTTCTCTATCATCTTTCTTAGTATCTTCTTGATGTTTTTGTTGGCAGCCTCAACGGCTCCATTCATCTGAGGTGTGTATGTTGTATAATTCTTGTGCTTGATCTTGAATATGTCACACATTACTCTCATCAAATCACTGTTGAGATTGGAACCGTTATCGGTGATGATTGACTCTGAAACTACAAACCGACAAACAATGCGGTCGCGGACAAAATCAGCCACGACTTTCTTAGTAACTGCTTTGTAAGATGATGCTTCGACCCATTTGGTGAAATAGTCAATGGAAACCAGAATGAACCTGTGTCCGTTGGAGGCGCCAGGCTCGATTGGTCCAATGGCATCCATGCCCCAAGCGGCGAATAGCCAGGGTGAGCTTGTTGCATTAAGCTCTCATGGAGGTACCTTTATCATATCCCCATGTATTTGACATTGATGGCATTTGCGGACATATTGGATGCAGTCTGTTTCCATGGTCATCCAGAAATAACCAGCCCGAAGTATCTTCTTTGCTAGAACAAACCCGTTCATATGAGGACCGCATGTACTAGCATGTATTTCCTCCAACATCTTTGTCGCTTCCTTTGCCTCGATACATCTTAATAAACCCAGATTCCTCCGCTTTTGAAATAAGTTGTTTGATAACCTTCGAAGAGTGCGCTTTTGAGTAGCGTTTGCAAGTTCTGGGTACTCTCCCTCTGCCAAGTACTCCTTAATGTCATGAAACAAAGGCTTTCCATATGCCTCTTCTTCAATGTGGGCACAGTAGGCTGGCTGACTGTGAATCCCCACCGGGATGGGATCAATGAAGTTCTTATCTGGATGTTGGATCATAGATGACAAGGTGGCTAGTGCGTCGGCGAACTCATTCTGGATTCTGGGAACGTGCTGGAATTCGATCTTTGTGAACCTCCTTCTCAATTCCTGCACACGATGTAGGTATGTCAGTATCTTGGAATTCTTGGTCTCCCATTCTCCTTGGACTTGGTGTATCAATAAGTCGGAATCACCAATTACTAATAATTCCTGAACATTCATGTCAATGGCCAAGTTGAGCCCAAAGATGCAGGCCTTATATTCATCCATGTTGTTGGTGCAGGGGAACCTGAGTTTGGCGGATACCGGGTAGTGCTGACCAGCTTCTGAAATTAAGACTAGTCCAATACCCATTCCTTTGAAGTTTGCGGCCCCATCAAAAAACATCCTCCAACCGTCGTAGGATTCTGCAATGTCCTCTCCTACGAATGATACTTCCTCATCGGGGAAATACGTTTTCAAGGGTTCGTATTCTCCGTCCACAGGATTCTCAGCAAGATGATCGGCTAATGCTTGTCCCTTGAATGCCTTCTGAGTTACGTAAATGATGTTGAACTCACTTAACAGGATCTGCCATTTAGCCAGCTTGCCAGTGGGCATGGGTTTCTGAAAGATGTACTTGAGCGGATCCATCCTTGATATGAGATACGTTGTGTAGTCACAGAAATAATGCCTCAGCTTTTGTGCGACCCAAGTCAAAGCACAACATGTGCGTTCTAATAGAGAATACCGGGCCTCACACGGAGTGAATTTCTTGTTGAGGTAGTAAATTGCTTGTTCTTTCCTCCCTATTTCGTCATGTTGCCCGAGAACGCAACCGAAAGCTCCATCTAATACGTCCAGGTAGAGTAATAGGGGTTTACCCGGATCTGGGGGTACCAAGATTGGTGGTGTTGAGAGGTACTCCTTGATTCTGTCGAAGGCTTTTTGACAATCCTCAGTCCATTTGGTGGCAGCATCCTTTCTTAGCATTTTGAAAATTGGTTCACAAATGACGGTAGACTGGGCTATGAACCGGTTGATATAATTGAGCCTTCCCAAAAAGCTCATAATATCCTTTTGTTCTTCGGTGGTGGAAATTCCTGAATGGCTTTGACTTTGGATGGATCCAATTCTATTCCCCGACGGCTTACAATGAAACCCAGTAATTTTCCAGCAGGAACCCCGAACGCACACTTTGCGAGGTTCAGTTTCAGATTGTATTTTCTTAACCTGTTGAAGAAATTTCTTAAATCTTCCATGTGATCAGCAGCTTTCTTTGATTTGATGATGACGTCTTCCGCATATACCTCGATCTCCTTGTGAATCATGTCATGGAATATAGTTGTCATGGCTCTCATGTAAGTGGCCCCTGCATTCTTCAGACCGAATGGCATCATCTTGTAGAAATACACTCCCCACGGCGTAATGAATTCCGTTTTCTCAGCATCTTCCTCGTCCATCCAAATCTGATGGTAACTAGCAAAACAATCTACAAAGGACTGCAGCTCGTGCTTGGCACAGTTGTCAATTAAGATGTGTATGTTCGGCAGGGGGAAGTCGTCTTTCGGACTGGATCGGTTGAGATCCTGGTAGTCGACGCAGACTCTGACTTTCCCATCTTTCTTTGGTACAGTCACAATGTTGGCTAACCATGTAGGATATTCGACCACTCGGAGAACCCCGACGTTGATCTGTTTGGTGACCTCCTCTTTAATTTTCAAGCTCATGTCTGGTTTGAACTTCATAAGCTTGTGCTTCACTGATGGGCATGTTGGATTGGTTGGCAGCTTGTGGACCACAATAGATGTACTGAGGCCAGTCATGTCATCATATGACCAGGCGAATATGTCCTCATACTCCCTTAAAAATTCTGTATATTCTTCCCTTTCTGACGGCGATAGATGAATGCTGATGCGTGTTTCTTTGACATTCTCTGCGTTGCCCAGGTTGACGACCTCAGTCTCGTCCAAGTTAGACTTAGGTCTATTCTCAAAGTTCTCGACCTCTTTAATAATATCCTCAGGTATATCATCCTCGTTTGACTCGGAATCCATTTGTTGCGTTGCCTCGTTGCAAGTCACGGTTGTCGGTTCATCAAGATAAGTAATAGTAATGTTGTGTAAAATAAAGTAATGGGGAGGAAAACACTAACAAGTAAATATAAGATTTATAAAGAAATTGGAAATGCTTTGATAAATTGAGTAATTGTTTGAACATAGGAGCTCTTTCTTGCAGAAATTAAAAATGCGAAAAGGAAGAAAATTCTTTGAATAAATAAACTGTAAATAATGCTTGTTTTGTTAGCCTTGCTACCCCGAGGCTCGACGGGCTTTGTTTGTCCTAACAGACCAATTGTTTAGATGTTATCCCTCTCTCACGACTTGTATGGAAGGGCCTTCCTCCCCCTCCTCTTCAAAAATGACACAGCAGTCCATATCCTCATCATCCAGAAATAGATCCCTTATCGCCGCTAGCGCTTCTTCTTCGTCTGTACCATATATGATGTCAGCTGGCTGGAAAGTCCGCTCTATGCGGGGTATTGGCTGATCCAATGGGTAGTAGGGGCCGCGCCATGGTGGCGACCAGTCCTTGAACTCCTTCCAAGTGTACTCGTACCCTATACCAAAAGTAGTATTGTGCTTCTTGAGTGTTATTGGCTTTGTTATTCCTTGAAGATGCTTACCGAGCCCTTTTCTCGGCTCGTACCCTTGCCAATTCAATATGCTTTCGGTATTACTGCCCCACCACTTGTCTTTGTCAATGGCATTAACACGTTTTATTTTGTGATAGATTTCTCCGCCCAACTTCCTCCTTCCATCGATGACCGAAAAGGTCTGGCGACCGTAGATATGATTGCTACCGTCGCCATGAATGATTACCTCTTGATGATTCCATTCAAACTACACAGATTGATGTAGGGTTTATTCCACGGCCCCAGCAGCGTGGATCCAATATCGTCCCAATAGTAAGTTGTAAGATGCAGGCACATCTATCACTTGGAAATATACATTGAACCAAGTTGGTCCCATTTGTAAGCATAAGGTAATTTCTCCCATGGTGGACCTTTGTGAACCGTCGAAGACCTTTACATTGATCTCTCCTTCCTTTATCTCATGTATAATCTTGCCCAATCTCTTGAGTGTGACCAGCGGACAAATGTTGAGGCTGGAACCCCCATCAATTAGGATCCTTGTGATGAAGTGATCCTCACATTGTACGGTGAAGTGTAGTGCTCTATTATGGCCTAGCCCCTCGGGCGGTAGCTCATCTTCGTGGAAAGTGATCTTGTGACTTTCCAGTATCTGGCCCACCATGTTGGCCATTTCCCCACTGGTGATATTTTTTGGCACGTATGCTTCACTCATCACCTTTAGCAAAGCACTCCTGTGAGTTTCAGAATTATGTAACAGGGAGAGAATAGATATCTGAGCTGTTGTTTTGTTCAACTGGTCGAGGATTGAGTATTCCTTGGCTTGTATCTTTCTCCACTGATCGTCTAAACCTGTTTCAATGATGGGGGGATGGTGATTGGCCCGCTTGCTAGACTCGGCCAAATGTTCAGGGGTATAAACTCTGCCAGTTCTTCATACCCTGTGCAGCGATGGCTTCTTCAGACATGCCTTTACCTTTCCTTCTTGCTTCAGCGGTATAGTCCCACGGAATGGCGTCCGAGTAAAAGGGTGATGTTGTTGACATTGCCACTGGAATAGGTGTGGTCATTCTTATTCCTGTTGGAGTATATGTTATAGATGGTCGGATTGCAACTTCAAGAGGTCGCACAAACTCGACTTCGATCGGTCCTGGGGCCTTTCCTCGACGGGTGGCCTTATTTCAAACTCAAGTGGAATGTACATGTTTACCTCAACTTCCTCAAACGGCTACATCTGGACCACGATCGTATTAAGAGTAATCATAGGCTTCTTTGGATCAACCTCGGCAATTAACCCAATTGATCCCTCGGGATCCCAATCATCTTCAACCTCAATCATGTGGACACCGCCTTTATGGTCGGGCAGCGGATTACTGCGAACATTAGGAGCAGGGTCCTTGTCTACAATGATCTTGTTATCTATGAGGGTTTGTATCTTGTCTTAAGGGAACGGCATTCCTCGATGGTGTGTCCCTTCATGCTAGAGTGGTAAGCACAGGTTTTGTTTGGGTTGATCCACTGAGATGGGTTCTCGGGGATGACAGCGGGGATGGGTGTGACATAACCGGCAGCTTTAAGCTTTTCATATAATTGGTCAATGGGTTCAGCTATGGCAGTATACTATTTTGATGGACGACGGTCGAAGTTTGGGCGAGGTCATGGGAAGTTTTGGCGATTAGGTGGTGATTGATAGTGAGAAGGTTGGGAATTGTAGGCATTATAGACGGGAGATGGTTGTGAGTATCTGGGCGAGGTAGGATGATATGTGGATTGTGGAGTTTGGTAGGCGGGTGTCTGGTATTGAGGTGAAGGTGCTTGGTAACTTGGAGCTGGTTGGTATGTGAATGAAGGTGCGGAATATACTTGATATTTGGGAGGGGACTTGGCTTGCTGTGACACCATCACAGATCCTACATCCCTTTTCTTGGACACACCACCGGATTGCAGAGCTTTGTTGGTAGCCTGTAGGGCTTCAAAGTTAGTAACCATACCGTTTTTTATACCTTCCTTGATTCGCTCTCCCAACTTGATGATATCAGAGAACTTGTTCCCTTTGACCATCATCAGTCGCTCATAGTACTGAGGATCCTGAGCGCGCACAAAGAATTTCTTCATTTGTTTTTCTTCCAAGGCTGGCCTGACCTTGGCAGCCTCTGACCTCCAACGAGTAGCATACTCGCGAAAAGTCTCTGTTGGTTTCTTCTTCAAGTTCTGGATGTAGAACACATCCGGTGCATTCTATGTGTTGAATCTGAATCTATCCATGAAATCCGTAGCCATATTCACCCAGTTGATCCATTTCTTTGGATCCTGATTGATGTACCAAGATAGTGCATCACCTTTCAGACTCCTCATGAAGAGTTTCATGCGGATCCTTTCATCTTTTCCCACGCCGACTAATTTGTCGCAGTAAGTCCTCGGATGGACTCTTGGGTCACCAGTACCATCAAACATCTCGAACTTAGGAGGTTTGTACCCCTCGGGCAGTTCAACATCTGGCTGTATGCAAAGATCCACATAGTTCAATCCCTCAACCCCTTTAACTCCTTCGACGCCCTGAACTCGGCTGGTCAATTTCTTGAGTTCCTCGGCCAGATTTCTGATGAGCTTGTCCTTCTCGTCGGACTCATAGGTATGTGGTGTGGAATGAGCTACGGTTTCCACATAAATGGGGTTGTCATAAGCCTGGAGCTTATCTCTTGTCTGATCTTGGAGAGGCGGAGTGTTGTAGTGACATGTGTTACGGGGGGCTGGTGGAACGAGATCTTTGGGGTGATTGGGTTGTTTTGGGACGTTTTGGGGTAAAGTGGGGTTTAGAGTATTTGGGAAGTGAACGTCTGGAATGTTGAGGGAGAATGATAAGTGGGCCAAATTCTTGACTTGGTCAAGTTCCTCTTGGAACTTCAGCAGCTTCTTCTCTAGTGGAGACATACCCTCGTGCAGAACCTGAATACCCTGACCATCAGTGATCTCAACCTGTTCATCCCTGTTGTCTTTTCTAGTACCGCTTGCGTCTGCCATCTTAATTTTACCCTTGCTTTTTCCTTTGGGAGGACTGGGAGGAGGAGTAGGAGGAGGGCCCTTTGATCTGGTGCAATAAGTTGTTGATGCCAGAGTGCATGAACTAACCTTTGGGGAAGGGAATAACTAACAAAAAGGCAGTGAAGTTAGTGAAGATATAAAGAATATTGCGGTAATTTAAACACGTAATGCGAAAATGTAAAACGCATCCTAAGTTGGGGAACCTCTTTATGCCCGATGTAGGCCTAGCGACAAATTAATTTGGAGAACTTAAATACTAAATGCCTCATTTTATTGATGATAAGATAGACAAATCCAACTGGACTCTAAAAATACGAAAATGTAAAATGTCGTTAATGGACAATGGCCTTATTACATCAAAAGCAAAGTAAAGACAAAATACTTTCTATTTGGTCTCAGAAGGACCTTCCCCAGACTCGGCACCTCTACTTGCTTTGATCAACATTCCCATCTCGCGGAGTCCCAGCAGCAAGTAGGTCTTGGCTAGAATTCCTACTTCAGTTCCCTCGGTCTTTTGACAAGTCTCGATCCTCCTAAGGAACCTTTCCTCCAAGTCAACTATGCCTCGTTCCTAGTGTGCTAGCCTCTGGGTGAAAGGGATGGCCATGTCCTTCCATTCCTCGATCAGCTTTTTGTTGGCTATGTGGATTTTATGATGATCTTCTTCACAGTCACGGAGCCTTTTGTGCAGCTGGTTGAACCTAGTTGTTGCCTCGGCTTTCTTATCTATGACCCTATGTCCTCGAGCGAACCCTGGCTCAAAACTTCCTCCCCAGTTATCTTCCAACCATCCCAGATAGTGAGGAGAGCAACCAGCGTGATACCTGTCAGGCTCGATAGTATCATTCTCCAACCGGATCCTGCAATGCCATAATTGCTGAGCTTGACATTTGTGAGGGTTGTCGTCATCTTGGAAGTCCGCCCTGAGATGACTCATTTTCTCGACCCTTGGGACGACTTGTTTCCTTCCCGCCTGCCTCATGACGCGAATCGGAACGCAAGAGTATGTTCCTCTAAGACCATTCAATATCAGGAAATGGGTGTCTCTAGTCCGAATGATGAATTCGTCGGTCGGGAACTACTCGAACATCCATTGGATTTGATCCTCGGTCAAATCTCCCAATAACTCAACCCATATCTTAGCATTCTCTAGTTGTGCAAACATGTCAGGGATGTAGTTCATACGCTTTGGATGATGGAAAGCAATATGATCATCCCAAATTCTCCTATGTATGTCTTGACGGTAGTCTCCCCTTTGCAAATGCTCGGCGAGTCAAAGCTGAAGTAGCAGGTTGCAACCCTCAAAATGTTTCGCTCCTCGTTGACAATTCTCCAAAGATCGGTATATGTCAGCAACAATCATGGGTACAATGCTGAAATCTTGTCCGTCGATCCCTTCCATCAGAGTCTTGGTAACCATAGCCAATCTGGTGTGGATTCTCCCCTTCTTTGTCGGGAAGACCATCAATCCCAAAAAGCAGAATATGAAGACGAATACCCAGCGGTGAATGTGTCCTAGAGAGGTGAGGGAGAACTTTTTCTGATATGTGCGGTAAGACTGACTACGGACATACCTCTCGTACAAATAGTCAAAAGGGATGTACGAGTCTTCCAAGAAGACTAAATCCGGATTCTTCTTGAGTCCCATCATCTTGAGAAACCCCTGGCCTGTTCGGTTTTCAGGCATCAATAACCCTTGAGACTCCCAAGGCAAACCAGCTAAACCCCCTATCTCCTCTAGCAGCGGTGTCATCTCATTGTTCCCAAATCGAAAAACCGACCAATCACAGTCCCAGAATAAGGTGGCAGCCTCTATCATCATGTTATTAGGATGAATGTCCAAAAGAGAGGGCAAGTTGCCCAGGTGTTTTCTGACTGTTGTTTTGTCGCTTGAATGCAAGTCTTCCCACCAGTTTAGAAGTTTTGGGTGGATGTTGGTGACCATGCCGAATCTGGGGATCTCGTGCCTCATTTCTGCAAAATAAATAGGTTAGGCCCTTACCCCCACCGGACTCGACTATTTAACATCAACAATTAGCAATGAGCATTTAAGTTCTCCAAATAAATGCATAGAACGTGAAAGCGTCCTTTTGGGTTCCAGGAAAACCCAATGGACTTTGGACGAGGCTATCTTAAAGGCTATTGTGTGGACAACACGTTAGCCTGGCTAGGTTTGACCATGATGCATGCAACATATAATAGATTAAGGTTTCTATTGGGGTTTTAGACTGGTACCCTTGAGCGGACAACTCAAGGGGGAAGGCACGGAACCGTCGACTGCACCGTTGATCGACTAGTTTTACCGCAAATATGCCTTTCCGAATTTAGGGGGTGATAATATTGGAGTAGCGCAACCACTCATTGTAAGCGTTTCTATAGGATTTGTTTGGCACGAGTGGAATATGAATGCGGAGCATGATATGTAATAATCATTAAAACAGATAAGCATGTATTTTCACGTTGAGGAAAACAGTAAAGAAAGGAAATACAACAGTTATAATGGAAAGCGCTTACAAAGAAGACATGAAGATATGGTAGTTACGTTCGAGTGAAATAAATACCTGTAAAATTAAACAATTAACGGCATATAACGGGGATAGGAAAAGGCATAAGCATTTAAATGCAAATTAAAGGTCCAAATTTACAAAGCAAATTGTAATGGTATAAGCCTAGGGAAAATCCCCAGCAGAGTCGCCATGCTGTCGCGCCCCCTTTTTCTATCGCACGGGTTAGGTACGGAGAGATAGGATTTATGACATTATGGACAACTCCTTAAAGGAAGAGGTTTAAGGAAGAGTCGCCACCTAACGATTTTTACGGTGCGTTAGGGCACCTATAGTTGATAACTCATGAACTGGTTTGCGTTACCAGAGATTGGGTAAGGGCTTGAAATTATCCCAAGGGGGAGGTGTTAGGCACCCCTCAAGATCCAACAATGTGGGTCCCAGCTAATAAGTTTTGTGAATTTGCACGTGAGCAAATAACAAGTAAGGTTCATATAAGAGGGGATTTAAAACAAGTATGAAAATCTTTAATGGTTTTGGAATAACATTAGAATAAACATTTGGAAAAGAATTGTCCTAGGTTTAAAGTAATACGGATCACTTCAATGCAATACCCGGTATGTCACACCTCGAAGAGGCAGCTACGCGTGGTATTAGTGCACCGGTCATCATATCCGTATTTTACTCTTCCCACCCCGTAAAGGTTATTAAAATGCGTGTGTTGGTCACGAATGCTTATTGCGTGCCATTACCTGTCCCATCCTATATGTCCTGGAGGTGTTTAGGACTACTAATCCTACAAGGCAGGAACTAGGCTGAACCCTTAGGTTTAAAGGACAAAATACTAAGCGACATACAAAACAAGTAGGACTGCACATATGAGGGAACATATAAAGGCAAAGAAAGGCTCACAGGTCCCTCCACACATAGACATTTAAGTAGCACGTCTCAAACGCGATTAAAGTCTCAAGACAGGAGTTCAAAATAGGAAGTTTAGTAAAATAGTAGGAGTCTGGGTTAGAAAACTTAATGAAGACAGGAACTTTAATTAAAACTGATAGTTGATTTCAAAATATACAGTAGTCAAAGGCAGCGGTAAAACTTGAAAATATGCAATGATTAAAAAAAATTTAGGAAACAAAGATGAAAGTTATTAAAGCATGGGTTTGAAATGATTTTAAGGGATAAGTGAATAAAATACAGTGGCTCAACACAGAGTAGTAGCTATTAGTTTTCAAAGAACTGTAGCGACAGAAATAGTAAATGGTATCAAAATATAGTGACTTGAAAGACATACAAAACAAGGATTCGAAATGGCACGATTTTGAGCAGAATGAAGCATTTTTGAAAACCCAATAGTTTGAAGGCATAATAGAGCAGGAGTCAGTAAAACGCAGTAAAGAAATAGATGCACAACTTCGAGACTATTTAAGATAGAGCAGGAGTTTTAATAAAAAGTAAATGAGCTTCAGTGAAATAAAACAGGAGTGGGAGCAGCATGGTTCAAAATGTTTAAAGGAGGTGATTAAACTAGAAGAACATGGTTGATTTGATTTTAATACGTATTAGGCCTAAGGTTTGCCTAGGCGTCGTATACATTGCCTACATATTTGTAAAGAGTGAACATACACATTTGGATTCTGATTTTTATAAATACATGTCTGCAGGAAATTGTTTTAAATAGGTTAGCCAATTTTATGGGAGTATTAAATCATGTTAACTAGGCGTTCAGGTTCTGACAAGATTAAAAAAAGGGGGCTTAAGGGGGCAGGATATCTAATGCGCAAAATATCACCTTAAGACATGGTTTCTATATGTCATGTTTATGAAATGCGTGAGCAATACATTATGGCAGTCTTTGTTACTCATTAGGTTATACTAGGCGTGAATATAATAGATATGTTAAAATGAAGACCCTAAACATGATTTTTAATGTATGGTATGCATGTCCTAGGCATGATACTATTGCGCACATAGAAAATAAAGCCTAAGTCGTAATTTCTACCCATACTACCCTAAACAAGTATAATTCCCTCCCATATTCACTAACCAGCCCCAATAGTTTATTTACAAACTATTAGAGGCCATAGAAAATGAATTACAGTAATTGCAAAGAAAAATAAGAAGTTATTCTATAGAGATCCTTCAAACAGGCCCAACCTTCCAGCCTCACCCCTTTTGAGCCTTACAGCCTTACACAGCCTGGGTGCGGCAAAGCTCCCAAAGGTCCTTGTGAGGACCCTGGCCAATACCAGCACCCAACACTTACCAAAGTTGAGATAGGTGCAGTGTAGAATTACCTGCCTCAGTGTGTCAAAGTTCAGAGGAAACTCAAGGTCCCTAAGCAATGTTGCTCACACTGAGGGGATGGATCTTAAAGGTCTAAGAGTAATGTGAAGTGCAGGAAGGAGTAGTTAAAAAGAGTTAAGTTTGAAAAGGAGTTTTGAAATAACAGGATTTTAAAGAATAGTATAAAGATCTTTTATTGTAAAAATTAGTTTGAAAAGGAACAGTAGAATGGTCACAACTCAGCAAGTATGCAGAATTCAAGAAAAGGAGACACAAAGAGGGAAAGGGATTGGGACAAGTAATAATAGCAGCATATTTGCAGTAATCAGTCATTAGAACAAAGTTACATATTTTCACAGGATGTGATATTCCAAGAGCTTATCATATATTATAGATACAAATCTGAGAATACTAAATATTATAGGTGCATTAGAAGCCAGGCAATTGATAGAGAAAAAGACATGAAGAGATGTTAAATATGCAGAATGAAGCAGTAGAAGATCACATAGGCCATAATGAATCATAGAGAAAAAGACAGAAATCATGCTAGGCTAGAAGAAGAAGAGAGATCATATAAAGAGAGTAGTCATACTAGTTACATGGTAAGCAATAGAACCATAAGTAAAAGCACAAAAGAAACAACAAGAATCTTAACCAAAATTGAAACATATTGTTTGAGGATGTTGTAAACTAGAACATACCAGAGTTAAGAGAGAGCAAAGCAGAAGAGAGCAAAGTGATAGCACTATTAGCCTTGGCTTGCAGCCGGCTAATAATAGGCAAGAATAGAGAACAGCAAATAGAGCTAAAGAAATACAGCAAGAAAGAGCACAAATAGTGCAGATGTCTGTGTGTGTTTGTGTGATCAAGAGTGTGTGTTCAGTGTGTGTCGAGTGTCTTTATAAAGAGAGAGGACATGGTATATATAGTTTAATAAAACGAGTAGTCACATAGGTAAAGGGTGCATAGTTATGGAAATACAACCAATTAGTATCAATTAAAACACTGGACTCCTTTAGTTAAGGAGTCAAGTTCAAAAGGAAAAGCAATCAATTCATAAGACTGATTTTTCTTAATTAGAGACAAGGAAATCACACAATACATAAATAAAGCCAAGTACATAGTATATAATTAAGGAAAGTTGAAATAACATTACATTTATAAAGTAAACTAGGGTATTAGTTTGAAAATTGACTGAAAGAATCTCGGATTCAATTGCAATCACAGGGAATCCAAAATAGTTAGGGAAAGTATCATATGAGTAAGGAAAGCACTCAAAATTAGGTACAAAACTACAAAGGATATACAGAATCACATATTCAAAGAAGGCATCACATAAGTATGGAAAGAATCCAAAATTAGTACAGGATTACAGAGGGAATACACAATCATGTATCAAGAAAAACATCACAGACCTGGGGATTCTTTACACGTAATCAGTACAAATCATTAGGCGAATAATCAATAGGGTAAATGGTCGGATTTATTAAGAATTTAAACAACAGTCATTGATCATCATAGAATAACCCTCATAGAACAGCAGGAAATCAGAGGTCCTAACAATGAATCAAAGCAAAGTGATAAAGAGCACACGAGTACACATAATCAAACACAAAATATCAACCTAGAACACTAGGGTTTCAGCAATAATAATTCAAGAAACAATAAATCATGATATAATGCTTAAGCACGGTGTACTTGACTAAGAATCAAAAGAAAAACTGTCTTTGAAAACAGGGTTAAGAAACCTTAGCTTTGAAATTGTTAAAAACGAGATTTTCCGGAGAAAACCATAGAGAAACCTCATAATATTGTAAAAATGTAAACGGATCTTAAAAGAAAACCGAGATGTAGATGATTAGGGTTTCGTGGAACCCAGAAAAGAGGGCAAACCTCATGAACGGCATAGATTTAGGCCGGAGAGACTGTAAACTTACTCGAACGGCAGGGGGTTGGCCGGACAGTGGCAAGAGGCTCAAAGGAGGTGAGTGGACCGCTCCAAGCTTGTCTGAAGAACTCAGGGTATCACTGAGCAGGTGAGAGGCGAGTTGATGACCAGGAGATGATAGGGAACCAAGTTTCCGGTGAAAATCCATCGGAGAAGGAGACCAGAGATCATCGGAGAAGACGAAGTCAAGGAGACTTATAGAGAGTTGTAGAGAGAGATAGAGAGATAGAGAGATGAACCGTCTCGAAGGAAAATGAGACCGGGAGGGGGGGTGTTAGGTAGAGTTAAATTAGGTAAGAAAAATCTGGGTCGTTGATCTGATCTTATCAACGGCTCAGATTGGCCTTGGATTGGGTCGGGTTTTTTGATGGGTTTTGGGCTAGGTTGTTTATGATCTGGGTTGGGGTATTTTATTTGGGTTTGGGTTGGGGTTAATTAGGCTAGATTTTAAATAATAAATGGCTAGATGTTAAATACCCAAAAATAGATAAATAATTAAATAAACAACCAGTAATTGTACAAAAATGAAATTGAGTTAAAATAGATGAAATTACAGTAATTAAATAATATTAAGTGTAAAAGATGCATAATTTTCGAATTAAAATAATACACAATGTTCAATTGGGTTATAATTGCAAAATTATCGTAATTGAAATTAAATAAGACCCAATTGGCCAATTTACTAAATAGTTGGATTTTAATAAGTAAAAAGTGATTATAGATGACATATTGAACTAAAAAAATATTTTTGAAATTATTTTAGAGTACAATTTGTGAATTATAAAGATATACAATGTTAAATAAATAGGGAAATAATTTAGATAAAATATGGAAAAATTAGGGAAAATACTCATTATTGCAAAGAGTGATTTTGAAAGCTTACATACCAGTTTGAAAATAATTTAAGAAAAAATTGGGTATCAACAGGCGGTTGATTTATCCGGCGGCGCGGCAGCTAGGCGGAGATGGGTGGTGTGCCTGTTTTTTTTGTGGAGGTGAAGGGTTGACGTCGCTGGAGGTGGGGAGATGTTGTGCGGCGGCGAGTCGAAGAGAGATATCGCCAGAGATGGCAGCGGCGAGCGGCGGTGGTAGCGAGAGTGGAAGAAGGGGCTGAGAGAGTGAAATTTTTCTTCTGTTAGGTTATCGTGGTGACTCCGTCGGCGGCGTGTGGCTGTTTCTGGCGGCAGCTGGGCAGTGGTGGTCTTGAAAAGAGGCAGCAAGCTGGTTTTTTCTGTTGGTGAAGACGAAGAGGAGGTGGGTGCTCTGGCGGCTGGTGGTGTAGTGTCTCCTAAAGGGTGTATGCGTTAGGCGACGGGGGGGGAGGGGGGGGGGGGGGGGGGGGGGCGG
>ML286638.1:71010-93956 GCA_005239495.1 Nicotiana undulata
GGGGGGGGGGGGGGGAGGAGGTCAGCGATGGGGGTGGTTGTTGCTCTGGCGGCGGCTGGGCAGGGGTGGTTGATAGGGTGAAGATCTGAAGGTTGTCTCTAGGGTGTAGATGTAGTGTGTGTTATATGTTTAAGATGAAGAAGATAGGTAGGGAATGGGCTTAGGGGTCATGGGCCAAGTTAATTGGATAGGAAAAATTCTAATGGGCTGCCCAATTTGGGCTCAAAATATCCGAAATTGGGCTCCAAATTTGGGGTTTTTTAAAAAAAAATCCCATAACTAATTAAAGAAGAAACTTAAACTTTTTCCTTTTAAAACAAATTTTAATTAATTAAAGCAAACTATAATATGAAACTATATTTTTGTATATTTTTGTTTTTGTAATAAAATAAAGTAAAAGAGCTAAAACTAGTTAAAATAGAGATATTAGACCAAAACTAAATATTAAAACGCTAATATGTATAATATCTCGGGGAGGGTCAAAAATTACGTGTCTACAATGAACTTTCCGGTTAAATGGGCTCTAATCTATTATAAATATTTTCTCAGGGCTCCAAGTTTTATTTTTTTAATTCATAGAATATATTACATCAAAACATAATTGTATACATATAATTTTACAAAGTAATCTAATATGGGAAATTAACTATAAGCACCAAAAATCCTATACATTAAAAACTCTCTACATATGCTATATAATTAAAATTGTAGAATTTGAACATTTTACACTTTGTGAAAAATCAAGAAAATTAAGATATGTAACTTTATTATTCATCATTGACCAGGAAAGTGTTGTATAAATACTAAAATTAATTAATGGAGTGGAAATCAAGCAAGATAATTTCAATGAAAAATATGAAACGAATAGTAATTAGTGGAGTTGATTGAAATTTGGTGTCGCAAGTCCAGTTAAATTCAAAATAACTGTCATTAATGCATGGGTGTTTGTGGTGTGTGTTGCTCAGTGGGTTTTATCTTTAAGATTTTTAGTATTTTTGGAATGCAGTGAATTCATTATACTTTTAAAATTATGAGTTCATATCTAAGCACTTCCTCACTGGATCCGCCCTTAGTTGCCTTAGGTTATCCATTATATTTTGTCTAGAAAAGGCACATGGTTGTCGAGGGCAATCACCTCCCCAACCCATACAACTATGTTGGAGGGATAAGGACTGTCGTTCCCTATAGCTATCCCATCCTCTCTAAAAATGTCCCTAGAGTTCAATCACCAGCCAACATTTTTCTTAAAGTATAGAGAAAGACACGAAAAGGGGGAGGCGACGTAGTATAAGATTAATATATTTTTGAAAACTGACAAACATGGCCACCATTTGTTTTAAATTTCGTTCTCACGATGGTAGACTTTTGTTTTCTTTTGTTTTACACAACTTGTATCGTTCTGTTATGGAATTTTCTCCTTATAATTAACTCACTCACGTCATGGAAATATTGATTTGCTCTTTGTCGTGTCGTAACATAGTCGTAATATTTGTATCCAATCTAATGTTTTGATTTAACCATTCCTCCACTGGCAATGAGAGGATGTGAAACAGGAAATCAACACAACTCTTTTCAGCCTCCGCAAATACAATTTTTCGAACCTTGGTGTCAATCAAAAGCTTCATGCTCAATTTGGTTTCAGAATTTGTCGTCATTTTGCCTGGCTGATAATTGCCCAAGTCTTGAATAATTTTCTAACACACTCAAGATTTTCTCTCATGTGTTTTGGACGCTGAAGACCTAAGCTTAAATAGTTGCAATTTGCTTCATCATCATATTTCTGACACAGTAGTCTAACAGTCAGTTGCATGTAGACAAGACGATTCTCTTCATTGATTATTGTTCTAATTTCATCCAAAGAAATGCATGCACACTGCATCTGAAGAGTCATCATATATCTCAAAACGTACGACAGTAACTTGCGGAATTGCAATGGAGTTCTCATAATTGCCCTCACCACACAGAAAATCGTTTTCTTTGTGTCTTATGGTTCTAGCATGGATCCATAATTAATGTTCTCCCTCCGTTCACTTTTACTTGTTCACTATGGTCTTTACACGCTCTTTAAGAAATAATAAATGAAGCGAATAATTCATTTTTAATGGATTTGAGAAAATGATTTGAAATGAATAACTAATACTGTGGGTGTAACAAGAAAAAATAAATTGTCTTCTCTTGATATGCTAAAGGTGACAAGTAAAAGTCCGTTTGTAAAAAGAAAGAAACAAGTTACTATTATTTAGGAATAGAAGACAATAAGATAAGAGTTACAAATTAAACTAAATTAATACCAATAATTAAGGAAAGTGGGCTTATACCCTAAAATAGAATTTTAATATAAGATGAATAAAAACTTTCAAAACAGTTTTCACTAACTGATGATGAAAAATTCTAATCTTGATGGTGATACATAGGGTTTATGTTGGACAATATAAAAAACTTGTATACTATCAGGTTAAGTTGACTTACAATGACATGTAAATATAATATGGTAACCTAGAGAATAGAGTATAACAGCTTGCTATAATAAGTTAAATCTCACTATAGTGTCAAATTTCTAACTTGCTATAACCAGTTAACTCTTCATCAAATTAATAAGCAGATTTTACAAATGGGGATATTACACGCAAACCAAAGAACAAAAAGAATGAATTTACAATGTATTTGGTTATCACTTCCTTCATTCTTGTTGCCTGGTACAACGCATGCAGTAACTACGTACTGAAATTGTAGTAGAGTTGAGATGGAGAGAAGCTCGGCAAATTTGAGATGGAGAGAAATATGCAGTAACCATATTTCCATAGTCGTAATATTATATTAACCATGATATAGAAAAGTTGAGGAAAAGGGGTTTGTATTTTAGTCAACATTAAAATGAAACTTTTTTTTTTTTAGTGAGACAGATCCAGAATTTAATAGTTATGAGTTCTTGCAACGATTTCGAGTAAATTTCAATAGTAACTGAGTTCACATCTAAATATTTAAAGATATTTAATAAATTTTTTGTTATATATTCAAATAAAATTTATTGAGTTCACGTGAACCCGTAGGTCAGAAGGTAAATCCGTCCTTGGTGTCTACCGCTTGTTTTAAAGAATTATCTTGAAACTTCCAGACAAAACAATAAAGGAAGACAAAATTTATTGAGTTCACAGTCAATTTAGTTGATTTATATTCAACTAAAAATGAGTTATTCTTTCACTTTTTTGAGTTAATTTGTCGACGGTTTGCCAATGTTTGCTTATTTGATATTGTTTTGTCTATTTAGTTTGTCTCTCATGATTATTGGATTTTATTAATTGTCCTAGTCCTCTTGACCAAACATACATGTAACATGCTTAATATTTGCCTACCCGTTTAAATCCTTTGAGTTAATTTAGTTACCAAATCGTTTGTTTTAAAATGAGAAAACTATTCTTTATAGTCTCTCAAAATTTTAATAGTCCATATTTTTTTCGCTTACACAAAATGACTCTTCGGCCCAAGCATATTACATCTAATAGTCCGAAATGGCTATTTTGTATAGTGACGGTCTATTTTGTATATTTGTTGTATAGTAACAGTCTATTTTGTATAGCGATAGTATATTTTGTATATTTTTTATATAGTGACAGTTTATTTAGTATATATTTTGTATAGTGACGGTCTATTGTATATAAATTATATAGTGACAGTCTATTGTATATAAATTGTATAGTGACATTCTATTTAGTATATTTTTGCATAGTGACAGTCTATTTTGTATAGCGATAGTATATTTTGTATATTTTTTGTATAGTGACAGTTTATTTAGTATATATTTTGTATAGTGCCGGTCTATTTTGTAAATTTTGTATAGTGACAGTCTATTGTATATAAATTGTATAGTGACATTCTATTTAGTATATTTTTGCATAGTGACAGTCTATTTAGTATATTTTTGCATAGTGACAGTTTATTTAGTATATTTTTGTATAATGACAGTCTATTGTATATAAATTATACAGTGATAGTCTATTTTTGTATAATTCCCTTACTCTTTCATGTTTGCCCATTAGGGACCCATTAAATCTCGTGAAAACAAACACGGCAGAATTGAAATACCCAAATGGATAACTTACCACCTGGAGTTTAGGGGGTTTGTTGAATTTACATGTCTCTGTTTAGGAATTGGTTATATGTTTTTGATCTTCTCGTTGAGGATGCCATAGAGAGGGGAAAGAGTGGCAGCGGTCTTGGGTTAGCCTTTTAATAAGTTTTGGGCTATAAAATGTATACTGTATTTTTGTGACTAGCGGCTCAATTAGTTTCTAACGGCAGACCATAAATGAAGTTTGCTCTTTTAAAATGTTAATTTGCCTTGTTAGTTGACTATCAACTGGGCTAAAATCAACTTGGGTTATTTGGAGACAGTCCAAATGTGCCATACTTGACTCTGGACCGGTCAAAGATCGACCAAATCCGACTTGGCCTGGTATGGTCCATAATATATCGGGAATTTTATATAACTGTCATTGTTTAAAAGAAATATAATAAAGGAATTTTTACTCCATATAGCAAAGCTTGATAACCTATTTATTTAAATAAATACTATTTTAAAAAATTATATTATATAACTACCTTTTACTCTCTATAGAAAAATATCTAATTATGGTTACATCTTACCCTTAAGCCACTGTATACGCTAATTATTATTTTTCTCTCTCCTTTTTCAGATTTTTTCTTACATAATTAGTAAAATTTTCTATCCACGTTCTCTCTCTCTCTAATTCGATACACTCTATTCTCTTTTCCCACAAAACCATGATTCTGCAACTGAAATTATCTCTCACCCACATCGCCTAGGTCTTCCTCATTCTCACTAAATACATTAATTTCTCTCTCAAATCTCGGTTGTATTTTGATACAAGTACTTGTGGTAAGTATTTAGCTTCTTAGATTTTCGTTTGGAATTTGTATTTTGTTTGTTTTTTTAAACAATAATCATTGTTATTGTTTACTCAACAAAAAGCTCTCATTTTTCTCTCCAATGTCCGATTCAACGTCCCACAAGAGGGTTGCCAGAAGTATACCCACCAAAGTACTCAATTTCGATGGACCCTCTTTCTCTTTGCAAATCACTCAAGCAAAATTGGAATTTGCAGGTGTATCAGCAATTACAGCTTCAGAGAGCAAGCACCCTCAAAGATTATTAGGCAAATCACAGATTCAGATACGTCGGTTAAGATAATGTTAGATTAGTCTTAGGTGAACGTAGTTTTGGATGGTAATTTTTGTTGTGAATACTGTTTTTGGATAGTGTTTTGGTAAAGATGGTGTTTAGTTAAGAAAAAATTATGTTTTCATTTTATTCACTATATCAATAGTGTTTGTATATGATCATTTCAAGTATTCAGTCGATGTATTCAATATTTTTGTGCATCTGAATTCATCTGCAATCAACAGGTTGTGTTTGTATGGTTACAACAGGTTGTATTTATATGTATTCAACAGGTTGTATTCAACAAATTGTATTAATCCGTATTCAACATCTTGCATTCATATAAATACAACAGGTTGCATTCATATTAATTTAACAGGTTGTATTCATATGTATTTCAACAGGTTGTATTTATCTATATTCACCAGGTTATATTCACATATTTTTCACAGGTTTTATTCATATGTATTTTACAGGTTGTCTTCATATATATTTAGATGTATTTACATATATTAGAAAGTCTATGAGACCTTTATACAATACATATTTAGACATTCATATGTGTATAACAGATTGTATTAATATGTATTCATGTATATTCATATGTATTCAACATATTGTATTAATCTGTATTCAACTTCTTGCATTCATATGAATACAACAGGTTGCATTCATATTAATTTAACCGGTTGTATTCATATGTATTTCAACAGGGTATTTGAATATATGTATTTAATATTCAGAGATCATATTACAATCTCTGATACAAAACGTCGTTTTGTATTTAGTTGTATTTATATGTATTAAAAAAAAGAATCAGTTATGATGAATGAAATATTACATCTTTTTTAAAATACAATCATATCGCATGTATATAACAGATTGTATTCATCTGTATTCAGATGTATTCGAATACATATATTTAATATTCAGATATCATATACCAACTATGTATTTAGATTGTATTCATCTGTATCCAGAGATCATGAATTAATATAATAGTCATATTGTAATTATGTATTCAGATTTGATACACCAACTAAATATATAGTTGGTATATGATCTCTATTTTATTTAATAGATCATGAATTCTCTATTTTATTTGTTGAACAAAGAAGCACACACGAAAAAAAAATAGAAAAGGAAAGAAACAGATTATCGGCGAATGCTCTGTTTTGATGTATATAATGTTTTAGGAAAAAAAATCAGATTTCGCGTAAGAAAACGATTATGGGTGATGTAATTGGGTTAGTTGAGTTATATTAGGAGTCTATTATGTTAATTTATACACTTTCCGTTAAAAAAAATCTGAATAGACCTGGAATTGCGTAGTTTACGTTATGACATACAGTCGAATACAGTCACATACACCCACATACATTCATCTATCCAGCTGTAACCCCATGTTTCGCGCCAACTTTTGCTACTGTATTCATGAATACAGTAGCTTAAATACATCGAATACACTATAAAAAACTGAAAACATAGTTATAGAAAGTAATATATTAAATGGTAGTTACAACTAGCTAATAACCACTAAACAATAGTGGTTTGTGAAAATTTTCTTATAATAAATTCTTAGCATGAAACCCAATACTACAGTTGTGACCGAAAAATATTTATATTTGTACCACACAGTTCCATTAAAATAGGAATATTAATTATTAATCCCTAAACATAAGCAATTTGAATGAAAAGTCAATAATTCTTTATACAAAAATCATGCTTTTTTAATCTCTCTTTATCTATTAGCTTTCCTTCTTCTTCCTCATCTTATGTCGAACCATATATTTTCTACATTTATTCCATTCATTTTCTTTTCAATTATCTTTCTTAAGTTTTCTCTTCCTTCTTTCTTACTTTCTTGACATAAAGATCTTATTTCGATAATAATATATGTTAATATATGCAAAACATATATATAAGAAACATACATTGAATTAACACACATAAAATATACAAAAACTATACATAAAAAATATATCTTAAATTTAGATGGCACTTAAACAAGTGAAATATTCATAAAAATTATATCTTAAGTTTAAAAGATGGTATATAAATATACAAAAATATATATACATAAGAAATGCATCCTGAATTAAAATGGCACTTGACAAATAAAATATATTTGAAATATACATTAAAAATACATCTTAAAATAAGATGGCACTTCACAAATAAATATACAATAATTACATACATAAAAAATACATTTTGAATTAAAGTGATACTTGATATACAAAGTATAAAAGACGCATTTAGGTGGCATTCACATATGCATCAAATTTTCAAAAATGAAGTGAAGAAGACGAATATTGGAAAGGGAGAATGGAGACGGACAAAGAAAGTACTTCTTGTGATTAGTGAGTCAGTTAACTTATTAAATGTTAAGCTTAATTTTATAATATGATATAAAAAGTAATCTTTACGGAATAAACAATAAACGATGCTATTTTTTTTAAATAATATTTTTAAAAAAAGATTAAGCATGTAAAAAAAGCTTTATTACTTGTTAAGCAAACTGATTGGGGATTACTTGTCAACAATTGAAACCAATTTGCAAAAAAGAAAGCTGACTTTGCAGGAATATTAATTTTTTGAAATCCCGATAACAAAAGTTTTGAGAAAAAAGACGTATGCAAGAATTCTAAATTCCCTCGTCAGAATTTTGAAGCACACATCAATTGTGGTGATCGTCGGAATTTTTCAGCATTGTGACTGAAAATTCTGGTGATCGTCATAATTCAGACGTTGAAAATTTTGGTGATTGTAAAAAATGAATTAAATTATTTCACTGAATTTCGGCGTTTCAGTTTGCTTTATTTGATTTCGTAATCATAAAGAAAATATGACTCCAATTGATTATGTACAAACGAGAAATTCAAGTAAGGAATTATTGACCGGAGAAAAAATGTTAGACGCCCTCAAATTTTTTGGTTCTAGTACCATTCTTTTATTAACTTACACTAGTAGTACTATAACCTAGTAATTAGGGATTGTTTGATTTGTGAGATAAGGGATAACAATTTTACTATAAAATGCGGGATATACTTTCCCACGTTTTGATTGAATTTTTTAGTTTCGGAATTAGCAATTTTGAAATTAAATATACCACAATTAGTAATCTATGCTTATGTTCTTCAATATAAGTTTAGAAGGGTAACATTTGAATAAGTTCCTTGCTCCTTCCTTATTCCGAAATTAGTAATCCTAGGATTAAACACCATGGCGTATGCCCTTTTCCAAGGTTCTTCTCCCAGAGTCATTTAAAAACAAGGTTAAAAAGTGAAAATAAATGATGTTTAACCCAACTTATCTAGTGTAAAATCAAACTAATATATGATATTATACTCCACATATAATCGTTGATTGATTCTGTTATTATTTAATCCTCGTATTATATTCCCGACTTAATTTGTTCATCACCAACAACCCTTAATGATTAACTAGTTTCTGTGAACTTACTTTTCTAAGCATCGTAATTAATCAGCGAACAGTAGGATTTGTTAGAAACACTGGGCATCCTCGCCCTCTGCACCACTGAAAGTCGAAGGCTGAAGTCTACCAAACCTCTCCAATCTACGATGCTTGTCATCAGGCATGACTGGAACCACATAGTCCTGAGCTGGTGCAACCGGCTGGCCTGGAGGTGCCCCCGATGTCTGAAGTCCCTGAACAACCTGCTCGGGGGTACGAGTAGCGGGAGTCTGAGTGCCTCCCCCGGCCTGAGAAGTAGCTGTTGTAGTGGAAACAACGACCGCCTGAGCAAGACTGGTGCAAACGGTCAAGATCTGAACCAAGGTCTCCTGAAGACCCGGGATAACAATAGGCACAGTCGGTGCCTAGGCTGGTCCTGCTGGAACATATGCGGCTGGGACCTGGTCTGGAATGCCAGGTGGGTCTATGGGTGCTGCCCAGGCTGTTGTGCGACCTGTACCTCTACCCCTACCACGGCCTCGACCCCTCGTGGGTCCAACTGGTGGCTGATCATCCTGCCCGGTAGCACGTGTCCTCACCATATGTGAGACAATGAAACAACAGAAGTTTAGTTACCAAAATCAATAGATTCGCACGACAAGAATTCAAGAATGTGAAATTTTCCTAAGGGTTCTGCAGCCTCTCGAAGATAAGTACGGACGTCTCCTCACCGACCCGCAAGGCTCTACTAAATCTGCTCATGACTGGTGAGACCTATGTAAGTTGTCTCTGATACCAACTTGTCACGACCCCTAACCACCCCGGTCGTGATGGTGCCTATCGCAGTACTAGGCTAGCCGATTCGTTATTCAAAGCATAAAATGATTCCTTTCAATAATTCATTTACTAATCTTTTTTGTCATAAATCTTTCATTAAACACTTCAAAACAAGTGAAAATAAACAAACGTAAAAATCAACGGCCCGACCTCGGTGTCACTAAGCATAAGCATCTAGAATACAAGTCTGATACAGTCTACTCAAATGACAAGAGAAGCCTAATAAAAATGAACAACTAGAAGATAGGAGGGAGAATAGCAAGGTTGCGGTCGCCGTGGAGCTACCTTGCTAATCTCCGGGATAAACTGAGGAAGAATCAGCACTCACTCAGATGTCCTGGCACCTGGATCTGCACGCAAGGTGCAAGGCGTAACGTGAGTACACCAACTCAGTAAGTAATAACTATAAATAAGGGTTGAGTGCAGTGACGAGCAGTAAATTCACATGAAGTTCACAACATAAAGTCTCAGTGAAAACAAAAAAGGCCAAATCAGTATCCAAATCAAAATATCTCGTAAAACTCCAGTTTCAATGAAAATCGTATAAAAACACTTTCAACAGTTTCAATAGAGGCTCAATATAAAAATAGAGTAAACATAGTGATTTCATAAACAAGCCCCTCGGGCAAAAAGGTCACTCATAAACAGCCCCTCGGGTAAGCCTCACAGTCACTCATGAATAGCCCCTCGGGCATACCTCATCAACACTCGTTCCTCCCAATCACTCGTCACTCGGCACTTGGCACTCGGCGCTCGCACTCAGTAGGCACTTGCGCTCACTTGGGGTATGTACGGACTCTGGAGGGGCTCCTTCAGCCCAAGCGCTATATATCAAGCCAAATCATGGAATCAAATCACTCAGGCCCCCGCCTATCATAAACATGTTGTGGCGTGCAGCCTGATCCCATATCATATCCTCACAATTCATGCCCACGACCTCACTCAGTCATAAACCTTACAAGTCACTCGGGCATTTCAGTAAAATCAGGGAACTCAGCCCAAAACATCTTTCATATACTTTAAAATAGAGTAAAGAAACTGAATCAAACAATAAATAGGTAAAGTCATGAATGAGGATATGCTTTCAATCAAAACAGTGTGAGGATAGTAGTAAAATACCTTTGAGGGTCCAAACAGTGCAGGCATAAGGCCCCAAACATGGCATTCAGTCCAAGTTATAAGAATCATTTCTAAAACACATAGTTACTATACTGTTTTTATCAAAATATGCAACTTTGCAGTTGCTACGGGACAAGCCAAGTCACAATCCCTAACGGTGCAAGCCCACACGCCAGTCACATAGCATGTGTGTCACCTCAATTAGCGAAATAGTACGAAATTCTGGGATTTCATACCCTCAGATCTAGATTTACAATCGTTACTTACCTCAAACCGGATGAAAATCTACTTCGCAATGCCCTTGCCGCTCGACTCGGCCACAAATCACCTTGAATCTATCCAAAATAAATATTATATCATTAATAGATGCTAAAGGAACAAAGCCCACATAAAAATTATCAAATTAAGCCACAAATCCCGAAATTGGCCAAACTCGACCCTCGGGCCCACGTCTCGGAATCCAACAAAAATTATAAAACTAGAAACCTCATTCACTCACGAGTTCATACATACCAAATTTACCAAAATCCGACCTCGTTTGACTCCTCAATTACCCAAATTAAACTCTCCAATTCCAAGCCCTAATTTCCTCAATTTTCACCCGTACTTTCTACAATTTTCATGCTTAATCAACTGAAATTCATCATAGATACGAGTATTAAGTTCAAAAACCTTACCTCAACGGGTTTCCCCTTTAATCCCTCTTCAAAACCCTCCAAAAGCTCCAAAAATCGGATGAAAAATGGTGAAGAATGATCAAAGTTCACGAAGTCCACAATTTATACCTTTCTGCCCAGCATTTCCGCGCATGTGGTCACTTAGTCACATATGCGACGCCGCACCTGCGGAAATCCCATCGCAGGTGCAGTTCCCACTTATTCCTTCAGAATCTGCTTCTGCGATCATAGCATCGCACCTGCGGTCCCGCAGGTGCGCTCTAGCTCTCGCACCTGCGCTTCCAGCCCTACAACGCTCCTGCTCGCATCTGCGAGCCTTTCTCAGCTTCTACGTGCCTCGCACATGCGGTTCCCACTCCACAGGTGTGATTAAGACAGAACAAGCAGCTTCAGCTGCTTTTTCCAAGTTCCAAACTCTCCGCTAACCATCCGAAATCATCCCGAGCCCCTCGGGGCCTCAACCAAACATACTAACAAGTCATATGCCAACATACGAACTTAGTCGAACCTTCGGAACGCCCAAAACAACATCGAAACACCGATTTAACCCTGAATCCAAGCCTAAGGATTTCTAAACTTTCAAAATTCGTTAACGATGCCGAAACCAACCAAACCACGTCCGAATGACCTGAAATTTTACACACACGTCACAAATGAAACTACGAACCTATTCCAACTTCCGTAATTTCATTCCGACTCTGATATCTAATTTTTCACCGCCGACCGGAAATCGCCAAATTTCCAATTTCGCCAATTCAAGCCTAATTCTACCACGGACCTCTAAATTACATTCCGAGCACACTCCTAAGTCCAAAATCACCTAACGAAGCTATCCGAACCATAAAACCCCTAATCCTAGATCGTTTACTCATAAGTCAACTTCCAGCTCACTTTTCCAACTAAATATCCAAATTAAGAGACTAAGCTAGCGTTTGGTCATGGATTGCCCAATTTGTTTTGAAAAAATCTGATTTGGGTGAAGTTTGGTTTAAAGATGAAAATGTGTTTGGACATACGTTTTAAAACATATTTCCCAACTTTATTTCGGAAAAACATGTATAGAATTCCCAAGTTTTGGGATTTTGGCCAAAATCAGCAATTGGGGTGATTTTGGGATTTGAAGTTTGGGATTTTTCCAAAATGTGAGCAAACTTTATGGCCAAACATGAGTTTGCCAAATAAATCCCAAATTTATTTTGGCAAAATTCATGGCCAAATAAATCCCAAATTTATTTTGGCAAAACTCATGGCCAAACGGGTCCTCTCATTCCACTTCAAAATCATCCCAAACCCGAGACAACCAACCCGACGCAACATAATAAATTTGAACAACATATAATGAAGCAGAAATGAGAGAAATGGGGCTATAACTTTCGGAACTACCGGTCGAGTCGTTACAACTAATTATGTGATTGCCAATTTTATTACTTTATCTTGGAATTACTATTTCACCTTACAAATATAAATTATCCTGATACTTCTTAAAATAACTTATCCCAAAGTTAATAATTAAACAAGAAATAAGACGATAGTAAATTTTTATTCTTCAATATATTTTACTTATCTTCCACTACCCAATTGACTAACAACTGAAAAGACACAACAAGTGATAAGAAATAGACAAGACAATTTTACAAGGCAAAACTAAGTTGGATAGTGGCATTTGCTAGCTGTTTTCATTGTTTCTTTCTATCTCTAAATAGGAGTACTAAAAACAGGATAATGGAAAATGAGCTATAACTTAGCTTGCCCACAATATATATAGTAGGACCTAATAGAAAACTTTGGAAACTTTATCCTTATCCCATTGCACCAAAAAAGTGAAACCCCTGTCACATTTGCGTAGCTTGTACGTCAATAGACCCTGCGAGTTCGGTCGAATTCAATATATTTGATCAAACTATTTATTTATTCTAAAATATTAAATATATATATAAATTATCAATTTACAATTCAATAACTTAAAAGATTTAGTAGGCGTTTGGACATTAGAGTTGTAAATTCCAAAAAATGGTGGAATTTTTTTTCAAGTGGAAATAGTATTTGAATTTAAAGTTGTGTTTGGACATAAAATTTAATTTTGTGGTTTTGAAGTTTTGTGAATGATTAGAGTGAAAATTTTGAAAAATAACTTTTTGGAGTCAATTTTTCGAAAATTTCCAAAATGCATCTTCAAGTGAAAATTAAAAAATTTATGAACAAATGTTGATTTCGAAAAAAAATTGAAATTTATTTGGGAAAAGAAAAAAATTATGTCCAAACGGAATCTTAGAGTTCAAACTTATAAATTCAAATTCTGCCTCCGCCTCTGTTATATATTAGACACAATACATTATCATTAGGGTACTGCTCTACAACAGTACAAAGATATTGATTTCGATATTAATTAATGTATTGTCGAGAGTTGAACAAGTGCACTTTCTGTATCAAACCAGGAAATAAAGGAGTATTAATTCCATTTTGAACAAATGTAGGAGAGTGATAGGACTCTCGCAAACTTTAGTGTGTAATTTGCAAAATGGAATAAAGTTGAGGGGGTAATTATGTATTTCTACCCTATCATCATTGCATGGTTTATCACATTTTCCCTTTATGGCATTTTGTAGGTCTCCCATGAACTACCAATGGCATATGCGACCCTACCCCCTCCCACATCTCCACTTACATTTTTTTTTCCTTTTAGGTTTCATTTTCAAAATGGTGTGGTCAAGTTGTGTTAAACGAGCGGGTTGGATCGGATATGAGTGGATCGCAAATGATAATGCAAAAATAGATTAAAAATTGATCCGACTCATATCATATACGAATAGAAACCTACCGTAAATGAACTTGTGTGTAACGACAGCTAATGACCGAAGTAGTATAACTTAGTAACAATCAGAGGCGGAGAATTTCAAGCTTATGAGTTCGAGATTCTAATAGTTAAAAGTTACTGGATTCTATATTAATCAGTTATACATATTCAATGGATTTTGTAAGACAAACACAGGGTTCGAATCAAAGTTACTGGATTCGGCTGAACCCGGTCCTGACACTCTACCTCCGCCTCGGTAACAACTTTTCCATGAAATTCAATTACTTATGAATCTTTTTTTTAAAACTTGCGCGAGTAGTTTATTATCCAACACTCTCGGCGAGATAAGTTTTATGATCCATTAGACATGTTTTTAGTTATATGATCTTCTTTTATAGGAGACTAGTAAAATATAATTTAAGATATCAATAAATAAGACACATGAGATCTTCGTAGGGTTTATCTTTTTATTTTAAATAATTATAATTGATCACAGAAGATTATTTCCTCAATAAGTTCTTGGTCTTTTAAGGATCACCCTCTATTGGTACCTTGCTGACTGTTAGACGCATCGTGCTCTTTTAGAAATCTAATCCTGGCTGAAATTAGGATCATATTATTGACATATTGATCTTGTAAAATTAGAGTTTTCTTAGTTGACTTTATTGTTTCGTCATCCTAATAAATAGATTACAACAATAACATATCTAATGAACTTCTACGAGTGAGGTTTGAGTTGGTTAATGTGCCCACAGATTTTACACTTACCGCTGTGAAAATAGAGAGGTATTTTCGATAGACCCTCAGTTCCAGGAAAGCATAATCCCAACAGTCATGAAAAAGGTAAAACGATAATGGAGAAGCCAAGAAGCAGCAACAACTAACAACTAGGGGTATACATAGGTAGCTGGTTTGACTTTTTCAATTACCAAACCAAACAAAACGAATTGTGTTGGATTTTTAATTCAATGAACCAAATCAACCAAACCAACAAAAGTCAGATTTTTCAATCTCGATTTTCCAAATTTTTCTGTTTTTTCCAGTAAAATCTTCATAGCACAAAGTATATAATTTGTGCTCCAAATATTTCTTTGGTCCTAGTAAGATACTACTAGCCTGTTTGGCCAAGAATTATTTTTTTACTTTTTTTTCGAAAAAATGTCACTTTTTCGTAATCAGTGTTTGGACTTTGGACATAAAATTTTCAATTTTCACTTGAAGATGAATTATGAAATTTTTTTAACAAAATGAAAAATTCCAAAAAGTTATTTTTCAAAATTTTCACCTGGTTCACTTAGAAAAATTCAAAAAAAAAAACCAAAATTATATTCCTGTCCAAAGACAACTCTAATTTTCAAATATCATTTTCACTTGAAACTTTTTTCTCTTTTTTCGGAATTTTACAATTCTTATGTCCAAACACCCACTACGACTATACAAGATGTTAACTCAAGAAAAAAACACAAAATAATATGAGATGAGTCATAACATTGTACTAAAATCTTCAACAATAAACATAATAAAATCGCATAATAAATTTTACTGATTATAAGCCACAATGAAAATGTACATGCTAAATAAGTACGACTAATAAGTACTAAATATTAATCACATGACTAACAATAAAAACAAATAAGTTATGCATTTTCATTGTCAAATCAATGTAAACTAAAAAAATAGCTATCCGACACTATTGCTATTTCTAGTATTGCATGAAATTTCTATTGTTAGTTTCAGTATTGATTTGGTTTTGCCTTGGGCTTCATTTGAATTACTAACACTTATGAGCTAAAAAACATATTGGACCATTCAAAAACTTGAATCTCAAGCTTGAAATAATAAGTTAACAGAGAACTATGAAAAAGTTTTAAAAATACTCATAAATTATGTTAAAATAAATATTTTATGTATAAATATTTTAAAACTTGTATACATGTAATGTCAGGTTGATTTGATTTCAGTTAAAAAAAATTTAGTTAAAAAACCAAACTAATTATGATCGGGCTTTTTTCAACACCAAATCAAATTAAACCAAAACCATAGGTGTTTGTTTTATTTTTTACTCGGATTATCGATTTGGTGTTGTTTGTTGGTTATTTCTGTATATGCCTAATAATGACAACAAGAAAAATAAGATAACCGGAAAAAAAAAAGAAAAAAAAAGAAAGAAGAGGTAGTAATAGAAAACTAAGAACGAAGGAAGTAAGGAAGTAATACAAACACTATCCGACCTACTAACGTATTACCTTAATCTCGGCATCTTTCTATCAAGAATTATGTCATTTATTGTTATTGTTTACATATTATTATTATTATTATTATTATTATTATTATTATTATTATGAGAATATCCAGTAGGTCATCAGATAAATTTTATCCCTGGTAGGCCATCCATCAGACGTAATGTCCAACTGAATTTCTTAAAGTAGTCAAAGGAAAACGGGGGAAGTGCACGGTTAGCCACTAATAACAGATGTATTTATTTTTAAGCCACTGTTTAAAATGTCTTTAGTCTTTAGCCACTGCTTTAATAAACTTTAACTGCCTGGACGAAAATACCCTTATGCTCATGTCCTTAACTTTTGAACTAAACTTCAGGACTTAAGGACTTCAGGACTACATGTCCTTAACTTTTGAACTAAACTTCAGGACTTAAGGACTTCAGGACTACATGTCCTTAACTTTTGAACTTGGAACTCAAACTTCAGGACCAAGCGTCCTTAACTTTTGAACTTGTAAGTCAAAGTTAAGGACCTATTGTCGTTAACTTTTGATCTTGTAACTGTAAGTTAAGGAGTGCATGTCCTTAACTTTTGAACTTGGAACTCAAACTTTAGGACCAAGCGTCCTTAACTTTTGAACTTGTAAGTCAAAGTTAAGGACCTATTGTCCTTAACTTTTGATCTTGTAACTGTAAGTTAAGGACTGCATGTCCTTAACTTTTGAACTTGGAACTCAAACTTTAGGACCAAGCGTCCTTAACTTTTGATGATCTTGTAATTGTAAGTTAAGGACTGCATGTCCTTAACTTTTGAACTTGAAACTCAAACTTCGGGACCAAGAGTCCTTAACTTTTGAACTTGTAATTTAACAAGAATTTATTTTTCATACCAAACGTATACAGTTGAATTATTAAATGAATTTAGATATTCTTGAAACTTGTAAAAAATTGTATTACATCAATTAGTAATATATTGGCGTCAAACATTAATTTTAGGACATTAAAATTAGAAAGAATGTCATACACATATAGAGAGATTAATTACTGATCAAATTAGATTAATTTTATAAAACATACTAGTACTAGTAAGAAAAGGAAGTCGCATATTCAAGTTGGGAAAATTTCTTCGTAACACCATGGTCCAAAAAGTTGGTTTTCAATGAGGACCGGTCTTCTCGTCACCAAGTGTTCATATACGGCGGCACAATTTTCTCCCTAACACATGAAAGAGATAAAAGAAAGGGTAACACAGTCTTTTCATTTTAATTTTAATAGACTAGTGGCTACTATTGCTAAGCACTAAAAATGCTGGATAAAAAGTAAAGACCACCCTAAAAAGTGGCNCAGTGGATACTATTGCTAAGCACTAAAAATGCTGGATAAAAAGTAAAGACCACCCTAAAAAGTGACTACCCCATACAATTTTTACAAGGAAAACGTCAATATAAAAGTGACACTACTATTTATCAGGGGCCCACTAGTATTTGGGTTACGTTATGTACCCCCATTATCTCTTAGTGGGCTGGGCCCTTTGCTTTTTGCCTGTTTCCAGCTTTGGACCCAAAAAGGGCCCACAATAACCAAGAGAATACGTATACACAACGTTCATCTTCCTGCTTACGTTTTTTTTCTTCTTTTAAATACGTTTCTTAAATATATTTGGATGTTTAATTTTTTGTTTTTTGTAATAGTTTTTGGAGAATAAAAAAATTATCCTTTTACAACAAAATTGGAAAAAAGTGTACTCTAACTACCCATTTAGCTAGAGTTTATATCTTGATTTTGAAAGTTATTTCATCATTTTTGAGTGTAGAAAAATCTCGCAAAAGGTTAATAATATTTAGACATCAATTTTTCTTTTCTGAAAAATATGTTTAACTATCAAACGGCATAATTATAAATTCATAACGAATTTAAATTAAAAAGTTGGAAAAGACAATTTTTGACTCCCCAGTACAAGACCAAAAATGATCCAAGTAAATCTTTCTAAAAATTGATATGTAAAAATTTCATAGTTGAAGTTTCAGACTATATTTTAAAAGTATTTATGTATTACTGTTATTCAGCAGCAAAAATTACGGTGGAGTGATAAGTACCCATTCATTCTTAACCAGAGATCTCAGATTTTTAGCCTTGAGTATGAAATCGTCTTTAGCAGGGAGCGCTTTACTCCTCAATATAAAACTTCCCGACACAAATTCGAATTTAATCGGATTCCAATAAGAATATCGGACACCGCTTAGGAATCCAAAAAATTTACTGCTGTCCGAAAATGGGTCACTTTCTAACATTTCATTTTCTTGTGCTGTAGAAAAGCAAGCACACCAACCAGGGTTGTGGTGGACTTGTAAGTACTCCTTCATCCCTAACGGAAGTCTCGGATTCGAGTCTTTGGATATGGAATCGTCTTTGTTATGGAGCGTTTTTTCCCTCAATGTGGGATTTTCCTGCATGAATTCGGATGTAGTCGAGTTTCAATATGGATACCGAACACCGGATAAAAAACTAAATAAAAAAAAATACAAGCACAAGCAAAACACAAAGAAGGCAAAATGTTCGTCACAAGACACATCCACACACCTCATTTTCAGAACCTTATCTTTGAGTTTTGAATTTAAGATTCGTTGCCTTTGTCAAATAGCTAATATAAGTAGAGTGCTTTAATTTGCCTATTCATTTTAAGACTCTGACAGTGCCAAGCCAACTATTTTTTTGGCCTTCAAGAATAAGACGGCAAAGTCTTAGATAAGAATTACTTATTATGGCTTCTACTTATTTTGAAAGGCCACTGTTTCATATTTATGGAAAACCCACTAGTTGTCTCAATATTTATTATTTTCCCGTTTAAATTTAAGTCACATAATTCGATACAAAAAATACTTTTGCATTTATAGTCTTAAATATGTCATAGTATTTGTGGTCATACAACAACAACATCCATCATCCAGTATAATCTCACAAGTGGGTCTGGGGAGGGTAGGACGCATGCATCCTTACCCTTACCCTTACCGGGGGACAGAGAGACTATTTCCGATAGATCCTCGGCTAAAGAAGGTGAGAGAAGCCCTGATTGCAAGTAATGGCAAGAAATATAATTAGAAAACTAAATCGAAGATAGCAACAGAGAATATGAAAGGAGTACCGATGGCAAGTAATAGCAAGATAACATATTTAGAAAACTAATTCTAAGGCAGCAAATGAGAATATGAACGAAGTACTGCTAGTAAACTGTGGAATTACCGATGGCAAGTAACAACGGAACAAGACACGTGAATATAGCAAACTAAGGAAAAAAGGGTACCATACTAGTGTCTAGTACTACCGAGCTAGAGAAGACAAAGGGAAACGCACGACTACCTACTAAGCTTCTACATAATCTTCAACCTCCACACCCTTCTATCTAGGGTCATATCCTCGGTTAGCTCAAGTTGCTTCATGTCCGCCTGATCACCTCTCCCCAAGACTTCTTAGGCCTACATCTACCCCTCCTCACCTCCCAAGGACAACCTCTCACATCTCCTGACAGGGGCATCTGTGTTTCTCCTCTTAACATGCTCGAACCATCTCAACCTTGCCTCACGCATCCTTGCCTCCACAAGGGTCACTCCCATCTTGTTCGAATAACTCCATTCCTAATTCTATCCGACCTAGTATGCCCACACATCCATCTCAACATCCTCATTTCCGCTACTTTCATCTGCTGGACATGATAGTTTTTGACTGGCTAACACTCTGCCCCATACAACATGGTCGGTCTAACCTCTACCTTGTAGAACTTACCCCTAAGTCTCAACGGCGCATTCTTATCACACAAGACACTGGAAGCGAGCCTCCACTTCATCCACACTGCTCTGACACGGTGTGTGACATCCTCATCTATCTCCCCATCCTTCTGAATTATAGATCTCAGATACTTGAAACTCACTCTCCTAGAAATGACTTGCGTATCGAGTCTCACATCCCGTCCGCCTCCTGAGTAGCACCGCTAAACTTGCACTTCAAGTATTCTGTCTTGGCCCTGCTCAACATGAAACCTTTAGAATCTAGGGTCTATCTCCAAACCTCCAGCCTCGCGTTAACGCCACCTCACTTCTCATCGATTAGGACTATGTCATCCGCAAATAACAAGCATCAAGGCACCTCCCCTTGAATGTGTCGCGTCAAAGAATCCATCGCCAAGGAAAACAAGAACGGGCTAAGTGTTGATCCCTGATGCAACCCCATCTCAACCGGAAAATAATCAGAGTCTCCTCCTGTTGTCCTAACTCGTGTCTTAGCTCAATCATACATGTCCTGAATTACTCTAATATACGATACATGCACTCCTCTAGCCTCCAAACATCTCCATAGAACCTCTCTCGGGACTTTGTCATAGGCTTCTCCAGGTCAATGAACACCATATGCAAATCCTTCTTCACCGCCCTATATTGCTCCACCAATCTCCTCACAATGTGAATGGCCTCAGTAGTCGACTGTCCCGGCATGAAACCAATCCGGTTCTCGAAAATGGACACACACCTCCTCAACATCCCTTCAATCACCCTCTCACACACTTTCATCGTATGGCTTAACAACTTGATACCCCTATAATTGTTGCAGTTTCGGACATCCCCCTTGTTCTTGTACAACGGGATCATCGTACTCCGTCTCCACTCGTCAGGCATCTTCTTCGTCCTAAAAATGACGTTAAACAACCTATCAAGCCATTCCAAGCCCTCCTTACCCACGCTCTTCCAGAATTCCACCGGGATCTCGTCCAACCCAGTCGCTCTACCCCGACTCATCCTGCGCATAGCTCGTACAACCTCCCACACTCGTATACGTCTACAATACCCAAAATCTCGTTGTCGCTCTGAGTACTCCAACTCCCCCAGCACAATGCCCCTATCCCCCTCTTCATTCAAGACTCTATGAAAGTAAGATTGTCATCTCTGCCTAATCTGGGCCCCCACCAATAGAACTCTTCCCTCCTCGTCTTTTATGCATCTCACTTGGTCCAGATCTCGAGCCTTCCGCTCCCTCACCTTCGTTAGCCTTTACAACTTCTTGTCCCCGCCTTTAGCCCCAATTTCTTCGTATAAATGACTAAACACCGCGGTCTTAGCCACAGTAACCGCCAATTCGCCTCATTCCTAGCCGTCTTATACCCCTCCCTGTTAGCACTCTTCTTCCCCTCGTCTATACTCTCTACTAGCTTTAAATATGCCGCTTTCTTGGCTTCCACTTTCCTTTGAACCTCTTCGTTTAATCACTAGTCCCCTTTACAGCCATCAAACTAAGCCTTTGAAACCCCTAACACCTCTCCCGCCACCTCTCTGATACAATTTGCTATCATAGACCACATACAACTCGCATCCCCGCTACTCCTCCAGGCCCCCATAGCCAACAGCTTCTCTCCCAACTCCTGGGCCTTGTCCTTAGTCAAAGCACCCCACCTGACCCTAGGTGTGATTATAAATTTTTTGTGGTTATAAATTTTTTGAGACATGTAAGGTTAAATAACCATAATATTTATTTGACAATAATAGACTTCTGATCAGGATAAAATAAAAAAATTGAAGTTAATTATTTTCAAATACAAAAATATATTATTTTTGTTAAGATAAGATGGTATAATAAAAAAATAATGACACATAAATTGAAACAACGCGAATAATTGATTACTTTTTTGTTGAAATTAGGAAGCAATACTATTAATTATAATGAAGTAGATATGAAGTTATGAACTGAGTTGAAGTTGTTAAATATAGGTTTGAAGCTGTTGAGATTATAACAAAAAGTACTTCCATAAACCTCCACCCCCTTTTAGGTGCCTATATTATAGAGTAGTAGTTTTGTTATAGAAAAGTCAATTCTATAGCTTGAGAACTTTTTTGGGGTTTTCATTCTATATTTGTTTTTGTACTCAACCAATCCGAATTCGCATATATTGTTCTCTATTTTATATTTGAATATTTATCCAAATAATTAGTCAGATTTAATATTTATTTTTTGTAACCGATATATATAAATTATATATTAACATATATGTGTGTGCTGAGTATTTTTAATTTAAGATATTATGTAGGCGGCTATTTGGATTATTTCTTCTACATTTTTTTCCATTCTTAGATTAAACGCATAATTTCTAATTAAAAATGATTAAGTTGAGAACATGAGATCAGTTATCCCAACGTAAATTTAATGGGTTTGGCACATTGTTAGCTGTAATTGTCTGCTCTCTCAGTCTCTCCTAATGTGTTAGACTATGGGCAGCAGCTCCTGACTTTCGACGACTTTGTCTTTAGTAACGTCGTGTACACTAACATAGTGGTTGAAAAATGATACGCTTTAAATTGGAAATACGTACAGGTTATTTATACGGTACAATTAAGATATTGCTGAACTCATACGTTATACTGCTGCTTATAATATCATTTCCGATAATAAAAAATACGCTTACATATCTTTCTAATGCTGCTCCCTCCGACATAAATTAACTGTCGTAATTTTTAGATATAGTTGTTGTCCGGGTTTTTTAAGCATTTAATGATTTATTAATACTTAAAATAGGGTGAATGGGAAATGGAGGGGAAAATGAAATATTTGAGTTTCCCTCCTTGATTGTCCCACATGGGAAGAGAAAAAAGTTTTTGATGGGTATTGTAGACAATAAATTGCGTCAAGAAAATAAAATCAAGACCGAAAAATATTGCGACAATC